>JABVXW010000216.1:0-94572 GCA_013365375.1 Litomosoides brasiliensis | reverse complement strand
TCGATTATATAATTAAAAACAAATATATAATCGATTAAGATTCCAATGCTCATTTGCAGTTGTTCTAATGCAATAGAGACATATCCAGGATTTTTTTCGAAAAAATTTTCGAAACTTCGAAAATTTCATTCGAAATGAAAAGGAAATAAACCTGCAGATCACGAAAACCTATAATAAATTTTAATCTAAAACGAACTTTTGCTCCATGTTAAACTCCATGCTTTACCTTTCGTTTACTATAGCACCAAAACGGTAAATACATAGTTCATTCGCAGTCGTCTACATTTCAACAAAAAAACCAGCTGAGAACTACTCATATGAGTTACCATTCATATATTACAAAGAAGACATTCGACTTGGAATTAATCCTGGATATATCTCTATTGCATTAGAACAACTGCAAATGAGCATTGGAATCTTAATCGATTATATAATTAAAAACAAATATATATTATTACAAAAATAATTTAAAGGTATTCCACAAAAATAATGAAAATATGATACAGACAACTGCTTCATGTCTACAGAGATTTTCCGGTTTATCATTAATTCAAAATTTTAAATGAAGATGACAGCACCAATGCCTTCACTTCTACTAAGTACATTGCATATTAGATCATGTTTTTTCCCTTTTCGATATACTTATTCTCTCAGACCACCTTTTCCCCACTTTGTTATGAACTAGTTGAAACTGGTTAAGTATGTCAACTTCTTCTTCTCTTCCCTCACATTTAATAAGAAAAAACATTCAGCAGCCTTGCGGAGACTAGAGCGAGAGCTTTTTAGCTCAAAATAACATGTCGGATTCTGAGACCATAAACTTGCTGAACTATGCCTGGAAGTTAGTTAATAACATTTATAGAACAGGTCTCCCAAGTAAATTACCACTGATACAGTTAGACACTAATTAGACGTTAATATAGTTGGGCATTAACAAAATGTTAAGTAGGACCCTCATAACTTTATTAACCCGCTACATAAAAACTTAATAAAAAACAGTGAATATATTGTAAACAAAATTTCTAAATCAAATCGTCAAAACCACTCTAGTGAATATGACACATCTCTCTAAGGTTATGCAAAAATATAGAAAACAACAAGCAGCGCTCTAAATAATACCATAGGAAGGATTTAAATCTCAACCTCATTTTCCAGACATTAAAGGCTTGGACTACATACATCTAATCCTGAAACTCAGAACGAAAACCATATTACTCATAATTTAAGCTTTCATTTTAAAGCGATCCTAGTTGAAGTTAGCATCAACAACGCCAAAAAGAGAAACATTGAATGGAGACACATATATATATATAACAATCTGTTGCTCATTTGCATTATTCAACAACGAGTGAGACAGAAAACTAAAATAACATTCACAAAACTCTCTCCGAGCTCATCAGCAGACAGAAAAGACAGAAAGGAAAAAAACCTGAGATCGGCTTGTTTCTCCAATCCTCCAATATAAGAGGTAATTTCTTAGCAAAAAAATGTATAGCTCCATTCACGAGTTTCTAAAACTGTCATTTGTAGAGCTGGAAGTGCCACGTTGGCTTGTTACAATCATTTTCTTATATCCACTTGGTCGAACAACATAGGAATTGGTCTAAAAAAATACCTGCTTCAATTCACATATAATAAAAATTTGGAATGCGATATTACGTACAAATCCTGATATCAGAAATTTTGCTGATAAATTCAAACATATTTTGATATTTATCGTTTTTAATCAATAAGTAATTTTATGGCCTAAATTTGTAGATAAGAATTACACAATTTTCAAACATTAACAATAACTAATATAAATAGGGTGGAACAATAAGATTTTTATTAAAAGCTGCTGTGTTGATAATATTAATGAAAACACAGTTGTTCGGAAACTAGCGTTGTAATAGTCGAAGGGAAGGAACGTATTATAACAGTTCCTGGTGTACTGGAATAAAGCAAAGGGATAAGTATAACACACCGGTGAATTTGTTCCACTGGAAACATAATATGTACTCTGTTGCGTTGGACGACTCAATGCCGGAGTTGATTGTTGCAAACGCCCACCACTAATAATGCTAACATACGGCTGCTGGGTAGAATTTCGGACAGGCACCGGCGAACTCTGTGGACGGACCACATAAAGTGGTGAACTAGATAAAGAAGTCACAGCTTGCTTTGTACCCATCATCAAACGCTGCTGTTGCTGTTGCTGAAGTGGGTTTATAACTAGTAGGATAAACGAACGAAAAAAAATTTGACCTTCATTAACTCCTCTCTCCACTTTTCCTGCCTAAAAATTTTAATGAATGCAAACATACAGTAACAGTGGACACAACTGGTCTTCGGTCACTTCCAGATCTGTGAAAAACAGAAGAATGCATATTGTTATTTGCTGATGCACTGGTAGGTACTACTGATGCATGTTCACTTGTTATGATTCTGTAAAACATTTGTTGTTCTGCGATAAATCCTTAGAAAAATTTCTTACGGAACGAAACGATTCTGAGACATGTCTTAACAACAACATTAACCTTATGTTAATAAAGTTACCGCCATTTAAAACGATATCCTAGGAAAACATTAAAAACTAGCCGTTGTAAGTATATAACATACTTGTATACAGGTTCGCCAAATCCTCCAAACATGTTCTGATAGTCCGCAACTTCCTTTAGTCCAATTGGTTTTTGGGTTTTTACAAAATGTACCAATACTTTCTTTAAAACATTATCTTTTTAAATAAAAACGTTGAAAAAATTCATAGAGTGAACGGAAATCAATTCTGTGAAAGCCTTTCCATAATAATTCGCAGTTAAGCAACTTACGATGACAAAATTTTGAAGTTTTTCGGCAGCTAATTTGTCAACCATGTTCGGTTTGTCTGACAATATCCTCCGAAGATCATTGTGGAGCTGAGCAGCTCGAGGTATCACCACAGAATGCACAGTCTACAACAAATTTGAATGCAAAAAAGCAGTTAATTCAAGCAGTGAAATAATATTACAATTGTAGTTTAAAAGTATCGTATAACGAGTGTCACTGTTGAGAAACGTTTTATGTATTCATGTATTACTCCTAATAGAAAGTTTATAACAAAAAGGAGTACGTCAACGCCCAGCTCGTTCAAAGCGTACAATGATCCATATAATGCTGCAAGTGTACAATTTTCATCACGCCAGACCTGGGCAAGTACTTGAGTTACACGACATCGTAAATGACTAATGTTGTACGATCTGAAAACAATTTCACTAACAACCTTTTAACGTAACAGATGGACGCATTTGCAGATCTCAATTTTGATTTACGATAAAATTATAAAAATCAAACCACATCTCAATGGTCAGAGGATTTACAACTTTATGTAATATGTATACCTGCACATATTGGCTAATAAACGACTGGAAAACTCTCGTAATGCCCAATGATTATCTGTTTCTGGGCGAGCACATAACTGCCGGCTCAATATGCACGACAGTACAGAAGGCAACAACTCATGCAACTGTAAAGTTCCAGATCGGTAATTCAAGTCATTAGGAAATATAAATATTCTAAAGCAAAAAATTCCATCAAAAGTATTATTGCCTCATTGGTTAGGATTAACTGGCCATCCAAATATTCAATCTCTCACACAGATTCGTTGCTTCATTCTTGTTTAAATGTTACAAATCACAAACCGCTAGAAAAAATTAACAGTAACTGACACAACGTTCTAACGACAGTGCTGGATTATTGGCCAAACTCTGGATCATCCTCATCAAATATATTAGAATAGCCAAATTGTGCTGCACAATATTACATCGGACCTTAATTTTGAAAAATGCAATAAAAGTTTTGAAGAGATATTATGAGATATAAGCAGCAAGATCATCTAGATGATGAAAAATACTGAACAAATTGCAGGATGAAGAAACGAATAGGCAACTAACCCCTTCAACAATCGCAACCGAAAACCTAGGCAGTAACTGTTGTAAACCCGCATCTGTTTGGAGACTGTATAATGCTTCCTGTAAATAAAGAATTGATAACCACATGTCGAATAGGACGCCTCTACTTACACGATTTAGAACTATCTTAATAACAATAATTCAGTGTTTCACCTAACATCAAAAAGCAAATATATATTTTATAAATGTGGCAAGGCTCTGCTTCATTATTATTAATCATTTCTTATCTAAATTTTATCTAGATTTTGTCGTAATATTAAGTTAATGAAGTACGGAAAACCAAACAAGCGTACCGTCCTTCTTGTATCATCGCTACCCATAATAGCCTCCGTGATTTCTTTAAAGAATACCTGCTGCTCCTGAAGAAAATTAAGCTTATGCCAGATGCAATTGAAGTTTCTTGTAATATATAAGTCAACAACAATAAAATTAGCTATAAATGCATTCAAATCAACCAAACAAAACTCAATTTGCATCATACCAGGCTTGTGAAAATGGTAGATAAGCAGAAAAAATTAACAAAAAAAAGGAAAAAAAAAACAAGTAGCAATAATTCAGCCGATTCAGCTGTTATTCTGCTAACTCTCTACCTGATATGTCACAGAAAACTTTCAAAAAATATAAACTGTATATACCAGCATATGGACCGTTAAATTATATAACACATATTTCTCTTTTACATTGTAAATATGATTATATCATAAAACATAAAAACTGAATAATATGTCCACTCATTATTCGCAAGTAGAGCAAAAGCGAACCACAGAGAGTGCGTGTGTAGATGTTGTTTTGATTTGTACTTGTTCGGTTTGTCGCAAGCCCCTGTATGCCTTTGATAATATCGATATACCCGTATCAACTGCTGCTTTTTCGGTGGCAATCGTCGCTGGGGCTTCTGTTTCTACTACAGGAGCTGGATTCTCCGGCACGGCTGGTTGCACACCATCAATCACCAACCAGTGAGCTAAAAGAAACTATTTTTAAACCTTATAACGTTGATATAGTAAATCTATTGAGAAGCTTTACTACAAGCTGGTCCGCAAGCCGAGATAAAATGAAATATTTAACAGTTTAAGATTTTTTCGCAAAAAGAACGACCTGGAGAACAAAAAACTTATAAAGGATGAAAACCGGCTAAAAACTTGCATTTAATATTGGTCTCAAGAGGTAATTTAGCAGCAGGTGCATTAACTACTGGTGTGATTTCTACATCGCGATCATCCGTAACAAACAGATCACGTCCAAACGATCCAGCAAAACGGAAAGGTAATCCTTCCTTCACAGTGAAACCAAATAAAGGCTATAACACACTGCCTTTAATAATACATCATTTCTGTTTAAAAAGAAAATTTAGAATAGTCAGTTTTTTTTATCAAAAAAATTTGAACTTGTTCAAAGGAAGAAATATTTAGCCATTAACATATTGGAAGCAGAATTACGTTGGAAAAAGAGAAAATAAAAGAAAAATTAGCAACATTTTTATCCAACTAACAAGTCTATAATTTTGAAAAACTTAAAAATTAATACCGGATAGCCACACAGTGTAAATGCTGAATCGATGTCCTCAGCTGTGACGCGCTTACGACGACCATGCACAGTAAATTTCTTTGCTTGTTCGATTACCATCTGAAAATGAAACTCGTCGATCAAAAAGATCCGCAGTTCCTAAAAAATTAAAAGTACAGTGCAAGCAAAATCGGAAATTGTATATGTACGTGCTTTTGAGACAGCATGCTGTTACCTTCACCGCATAAGTCGTTTGAACTGCTATTTGAGATGCGCAAACATCGGGGAGTCCTGCTATACCAACGGATTCTGCCACTACCTATAATCAACGTTTGAACTTTTTTTTGTAAAATACATTGTTGCTGAGTTGTTGAACTTCACAGTCAAATTTACAAAAAAAAAAATAAATCGGTGAACAATGGGAGTCTGTACAAGCAAAAGACTGGTAATGAAGAAAAACAAAATTCGGTGACTTATGTAGTATATTTGTGGAACTACCTTTACGTATGAAATACCATACTCCGTATCGACATTTGCTGCTCCAGAATTACTGGTGTGTATATTTGTTGTACCTGTTAATAGAATAAGTTCGTGGAAGTGACTTAGATCAATAAAACCTCAAAAAACATGCAATCAAAAAATTTGACACTTTATAAGATTGATTATATACGCACATCATTGTTGAGTTAATATCTATAAGGCAGCCTTTACGCAAAAACATCAAATTTCTCTAATAAATTATTGCACCTGCTATGTTGTGATATTCCATTACTACTTAGACTGTTAACACACTTGCTATTCACTAAGTTATACTGTCAATTTTGCAATTGCACGGTGATTAAAAGCTTAGTTAACTACGGATCAATGAATTGTAGTTTATTCGGCACATAGTGTTGGTGCCAGGTTAAAAACAAAAAACTGATACATAACAAAACGGAAATTTCGAACGTTCGATAAAATTATTTACAAAAATCATAACAGTGTCTAATACAAATGATAAACACAAACCAGATGTGCTAGCAACATTCTGATGGCCACCATTAATCACACGCTGAACATTATTTGGCATTACACCGTTTCAACTGTTGCAGTGTTGAGTAGCGGGATTCAAAAAAATCTACCGCGTTTATCACGACTTCAAAAACTACTAGGACGCTAAATATCAATCCACAAATCTCGAAAGGAACAAATTTTCACATTCAAAACACCTGAAAAACAACCTAAGCGTTAAACGGAGGTGACCAGTATTAGGACGAATGAACACAATGTACCGCACAACATTTGACAAAAAACTCACCTGCAAAGCAGCAAATTGCCGACACTTCCCTTATACGTTAATTACAATATACGTATGCAGATGTTTTACAGTATATGCCTCAAACGTATGTGAATAACAACGTTCATAAGTTTATGAATAATCTAATACCACATACTTCATTATTACTAAAAATTTTTAAGGAGATCCTTTAATTTCAAATAAATCCATCACAGCCGCAACGGATGATATGCATGGTGATTGATACCATTATTAACTATAACACAGCTATGATAAAATTTTACCTATACGATCAAAGTGGACAATAAAAAAATATATAAATAGACAATGCTAAAAAAAATATATTTCAAGATTATAGGAATAGCTTTTAAAATAAAGAACAATATATTACGGTTTGAAATGAATTTATTTAAAGAAAAACAATCAAAATGGAGAAAAATAAATACTTTCCACCTTTCTTTCTCCAATCCAAGAAAGACCTGGCTGCTCATTTTTAATATGTATATTTACCTAGAACTCAGATTTTTAGAAATATGAACTATCCGATGGAATGAAATTTAGGTTCCTCACACAAAAAAGGTCTAATAGCTGACAAATGTGATATTACATACGTATTTGCAGAACAGCAACATCATCTGCCTCATTACCATCGAAGAATATAAGTACCCTAACATAAAACACAGAAATTCTTTCCACTTGAAATTTCAAAAAAATGTTTTTATAGATATATTAAAAAATTTTCTGAATTTTAAATAGTTTGTAAATATATTGTAAACAGTTTCCTTTTCTTAAGAAAAAACAATAAAAAAAAACTTTTCGTGTGAAAAAACTCCGTCTAAATCTCTCAAATATAAAGGCTCCAAATAAAAATCCATCCTTTCACGAAGCAAAAATAACAGAACTGTAACATAACAGAACAGCTGAGCGCAAGCAACACCGGATTCATTTCGCCCTTCATCATCCATCTTTTCTCAATACGCTGCTAACAATATGTGCTAATTCTTTCTCCAGGATTGGCAGAACAATAACACCTTCTTCATCTATGAATACCCCTATAGATTTCAATACCTGAAATGTTTAACAATACTGCTTTTCCAGTACGAATTATTAGAGGAAACAATTACTATTTGCTACAAAACATCTTTCAACCGCTCCTACACATTAATGCATGAATACTTTATGCAACATCTACATAAGCTATTCACATAGTAACAGTATGACATGGAAAGCATTAGTTTTACATTTCATTTTAGTACACTATCCAGATACTAAAGGTCACTTATACGTACCTAAACTACGAATATATTACTAATAGAAACAAAGTAATAGTGTGAACCACATAAGTGTTTGTTTACAATTCTGATAAAAAGCTGCATACTTTGATATATCCTGTACGTGACTCTTGTATATATTCAGCTTCCAGGGTGTATTTGTCATCGTATCTGTAATATCGGTAAACAATGATAGCAAACGTTTTGTGTAATTATAAAAGTTTTATCTAAAGTTAACAATGATCACATGAAATTAATATAGAAAATTAAGAGACTTTTTAATCGATGATGACCATTTCCAATATCTTTTAGGAGTTCGACCACTTGGGTCTATTTCCACGCCTTGGTAGAAAGTCCCTTTTTCAATATACCATTGATAGAGTTGCAAAATACCCATTAATACAAAATATATTATGGAACACGCTGCAAGCACCTAAAATCTCTAGAACTTGCTTTGTATTATAAAGACGAAGTAAAATTAAAAAAAAGAACGAATAATCAACATTTCAAATCAAGCTATGCAGAGGCGGTAAAAGATCATAAAGAATTTATATCTAAATGTAAATACATATGGTATCGAACTTGAAAAAAGTACCGGTTTCGATCTTGGAAATGGCTCATTATAATCATATATGAGGCCGACAGCAGCAAAAGCAACAGCAACAGTAGAAAGTATTAGTCTCCCATCTGCTAGTGTATGTCTCTCAGTCCAAGTGTCATATTTTTCATTGAAAATCTAAATTTTGCTGTAAGATTACATATTTCCTTGAATTATATAAGTTGCTGGTAACCCCTCTATTGTTCATCCCACTCGTCGCTGTGAGTATAGAGAACTTCTGTTACTTTCGGACAAATAGTGAACTATAAATGAAGCCAAAAATCTATAATCATTCATCATCCTTGAATCGTTTATAGATGAAAGGCATGCTTATTAACTATCCCAACAATGATCCTAAAGTGTTCGGCAGGATAAGCTAATAATTAAATAATTCTCTTGGAAAAATTCAGTAACTTTCCAAAACTCATGCTGGTTTTAACCTTTCTGACTGCATCGTCAATTGTGTTCCTAACGCTTGGTCCATCCCATTTATTCACTCGCAGTTGATCACAACATTTGTCCATTACTGTCTTGGAAATTGTTCCATTATTCTGTGAATTCTGAAAACATACCGTATATAGACCATTCGAACAGTGCAATTTGTTACAGATGTCAATCCAAGCTTGTTGTTTCAAGCTACTATCTTTCATGTTCCCAAGCGTAAAAAAAATCCATAAATTAACCAGAATTATACAAGACAAAACAAAAGAAAGGTGAAAGCAAATGAGGAATAAGCGTTACTTCTTTTCATACTCCGAAAACCTAAAAATTTTTATTGAAAACAGGCTTACTTTAGATGGCATGGCTGCGACTCTTTTTAAATACTGTCTGAAAAACACTGCATTTTAATCGAAATTTCCTGTTATCTTGCCATGTCACGTAATACGTAATGAAGAAAATATATCATAATGAATACCAGCAATTTATAAAAAAATAACGATTTTTGTTTCAGCCGAATATTATTTAACTTTACCTTAGCTCAACTTATTAGATAGAACTACCAGGCACGTCACTGTGAGTGCAGGGTACAAATATATATAAAGCACAGCCATGAATCTCGGAAACATGATTTACAATTTCCTAGGAAAATATTAACCTACCACTTCCTACAAGACAGATAACCGTAGTTAATACTTCATTAAATCCAACATCTCTAAAATGTCGGACAAAACCACGAATCCATCGTCTTATTGCTGACATAGTATAACTTGCCATGCCACAAAATGAATCTAGCACATAATCGTTAATTGGTGGTGGAGCAAAACTCCAGTCACTCAAAACTCTGTCTCAAACGACGAACGCGTCTTTCTCACCTCATACTTTCCAATGAAATATGTGTCGGCGGATCATGTATTTCAGAATTTCAGATGAATGCAGCACAAAAGAAGTTTTAGCTAAAAACTTGTAGTGAAGATTCGGTTAAATGAGAGAGGAAACAATTATCTGGTTTGCACCATGAGCTACCCTGAATATACGTATTTGAATTGCAAACCATTTAAGGCATCAAGGCATACTAGGCACAGACCTTCGGTTTCATTGAATTAATCATCTATGTTAAAAGTCCATAACTACTTTAATTCCTAAGCATTCAACTATTTCGATGAGAAAGAAACCGCTTTTCTGTAAAATGACAAAATGATGGATAAAATTCCTAGCTTGATCCAGAAAAGAAACACTATAACAAAGAAGACTCGATAAGCGAAGCATTTTGAAAATCAATTTTTGATTAGCAGCTTTCGAAAGGAATCACATTTCATCTCATGGACCCCTCAACCCATTCTCCGGAAATCTGTTTAAGCATCACCAGGACGTTGCGATTAATAATTTAATAACACACGTCACCATGATGTTAGGATAAACTACCAGACACAAAAAGAATTCCTTGATTCAGCGTCCGTCCTCAGCTAGACGTTAAAGATCAATTAGGGAGTGTACAAATGCGGAGGGAAAAGAAAAATAGTGATTCTCATTGATATTGGAAAATTTCCAACTGCTGTTTTAGAACGAAAACACGCCCTCCGATCAATATATTCTCAGATGGGTGCTCGCGTGTGAGTGTCGTTCGTTGTTTTGGAGGCGTTTGGTTGCGCGTGTTTTCGATTGCGGGCTTGTGCGTGTGATGTGGGTGTTTGGACGTGTTCTTTTAGCCTTTATACCATTTAGTATGAGATTTCTAACCAGCAGTTTTGTTTGTAAGGAATGGTCATGAAAGGTTTTCTCATCGGTTGTGTTTTGAAGTAATCAGAAATGCAATGAAGGGCTATATTTGTTTTGGTTGAAAGTTGTTTTCAGGAAGCTGCAGTGATCTGATTCTTTGCTCTCCTATTTATCAGTGATCTAGGAGTTTATTGTGAGGCCTTCGTTAAAGCTTTATCGGTGAACACACGTTATCAGTTATCAATTTAAATTTCATTTACAGTGAAATGATGGATCATAGTACCGTTGATAACAAAGTTAATATGTCGTTAGGTTGGTGTAACTGAATTTGTTTTGATTTTTGTGATTTGATGAGGTTTTAAAGTCAGTCAACTTTTCTCACATGTAACTTTACTACATGTTGGGTAGCTTGCAGTTGTTTGTTATTCAGGATTTCAAATTTATTCCATTCCTTGCTTTCCATTTAAATTTCTTGACTAGTTTTCAAACAGTATCTTGCAGACGACATAATCAAAAAAGAACGTAAGGCGAAGCAGCGACAGCAGGGTAGTGGTATGCAAGGGACGGCAAGAAGTCGTGTGACTGCAAAGCGCATTAACAGAGTAATATCTGATTTTACTTTTTTTTTCAAATAAATAGACATTATCCGTTGCCATTAGTCATTATGTACAGTGTCATTTATTGTATGACTAAAATTAGGGAATTGATTGGGTTGTGCATCACAAATTTAGCGGAAAAATTTTAATTTTTTACTCATTTAATCACTGTCTCTTTATGTATCACCATTTTACAAACTGAGATATTGTATACATTCAGGGCAAGCTACCAATTGCTGCGCGTTCAATTGCACGTCGAAATCGCCAAAAAACTACAAATGACGGTCTCCCCACAGTAGCTGCGATGAAGGTTGTCAATCAACTTGTTAAGGTATGCTCTTTATCTCGGTCTGTTGGTGTATGCTCTTTGCAATTATGAGTTCTTGTGCTGCATATGAGTTTGATTAATACTTAATTTTTCTCACATCCATTATTTCGGCTTATTGGTCTCTCCGATAGCTATGAAATCATGTGCCAGGCATGACTTTCTGTAATATCCAGTTTTGCTTACGTTCACCATTAGTTTTAATATATTGTCATAATTCAGAAAGCGATTCGACGACGGGTCAACCAGTCACTTATAAATCGTGCGGTGACATTGCGTCGTCGCGCTCTTCGAAGGAATTCTGCTGTGAGACCAGCCGTACGTTCAGCTGCCATTCCTCTTTTTGTATGGGCTGCAAATGAGTTGGAAAACGCTCTTCACACAGGGCCCAGCTGCGTTGTAATGTGCTGCTAAATGACTGGAACCCAGTGATATAAAAATGATCGCTGAATTAAGTTCGATGAGAGCGGCACGAAAAGTGCACTGTGAACAAAAATGACGTCGAGGACTGTTGTTAAAGAACTAGAAACAGGAATTGTTGTGCCATGTGTTACATCAGATCCATACGTCTCATTGTGATGGAATTTTGTTGGCGATTGCTTAGCTTCCTACATCATATAGCTTTATCCGCGGTGGAGGAGGTTTGCCGTCAGAATGACAAAGGCACTGGACTAACCCTATTATTATTATTGTTAATACCATGAAAGGATCTTTGATGGGTTATTGACTTGATGTTTTGAAAATTCTGTGGAATTTGAGTGATCATCGTCATTTATTATACCGTACACACCAGACGGACAATGATTTTAAAAAAAGTTACCGATCGAACCGAACGGTATGACTATAACTCGGTGAAGTTTTTTGTTCGTTGTTGATGACTTATGAACGAAATGAGACCCTGTTTATTCATTGATTTTTCCTCATCATATTCACTATTGTGGCATGCATCGAACTTTGTGTGAAGAGTAGAAAATATTCTTGTTTTCCAAGATTCAGGAAGTGAATTTTTATGAAATATAGTGTATAGAGCAGTATTATTTGAGCTAAGGGGCTTAGTAGCGGGCAACATGTGTTTTCAGGTGAGGGGATCACGTATACGCAGGCAAGCAGGAGTAGTCGGATCCCGCCTCGCGGGTCGTTTATCAGGTGTTAGTCAACGGTCGCGAGTAATTCGTAGAAATACGGGAAGGAGTGTGCGCAGACAGCCAGCGGTTTTTACTTCAGCCCAGGTGACATTGATTGTTAAATCAAGTGAAATGAATTATATTTACAGTACGTGGTTTCGTTTGTCGTTTCAGATTGTGCGTGGTCGAGGATTATCACATATGGGTCAACTTGCTAGTGACAGTGAGGCGTTCATGGTTGAACAGCGTGAAATGTAAGTTATAAATAATTCAGTTAATTAGTATTTGCAGTTTTTTGTTTTAACATACTTAAGATGTATTTTCAGTGGTTTAAATATTTTCCAAATCTGCATCAGGGGTGCTTTAACCACTCTACACTTAAAGGAATGCCGTTACTAAAATTGAGACCAAACATTACGTCATGTAGTATAGTGTGATGTTTATTGCAGTGCTTGTCCAGTGCTTCAACAGAAGGTATTACGCCGTGGAGTAGTAGCTGCACAACCACATCGTGAAGTCATAATGCAACATCGTGGAGGTCCAGTCGTAATTCAACAGCGTCCGATAATTATTCGTCGTGGAGGGATACGTAAACGAGCTATTTTGAACGGACGAAATGTTATCGCTGTTAGAAATGCGGTATTTTTTGAATTATTTCTAGAAAGTGGTTTCCAAGATTACTGCTGTGATTTATTCCATTTAAAAAATTACTGTTGCGGTAATGGTGTGTTTTAGCCTCGACAAGTTCAGTTTCGCACACAACCCGAGTTTGGGCGTGTTCAGCGTGTTGTTGACGTTGTGCCACGTAATCGTATGATTCGCAGAACGCAATATGTCGTCAATCCAAATGCAGCGCAGATGCGTAAAGCATTAGGAATTGGTTTGCGACGAGTAAGTGTGTACAAGTTGTAACTGGTTCATTTGTAACCCAGATGCAGTGCCATATCAAGCTGATGTTGGTGTAGTAGTTGTTTTTCATCGCTTAATAAGTCTCCCATGTCCAGAGTTTGAAAGTAGCAGGTACTCCTTTCTACAGTGAAGAATTTCAGGCGGAACCGCAGCGTTTTGAATCAAGCAGTACATTTCTTCAGCGTATACCGACAACAAATCGTCGAGGACGTGGTTTCCAGGATGTGCTTTATTAAGATTTTTCCTCTGCTGTTATAATATGTGTCGACAAGATTTTGATGTATTATGCTCATTTGCTTTTTTTGGCACCATTTCCTTACTGTTGCAATTCTGTTTAATAATGATTAGATTTTTTATTTCTGTTTCAAGCGTAACTTGTTTAATCGAATATATGTAATCCTGTTGCGTATCTTGGAAAAACTTCGGTTCGAACATTCTACGACTAATTTTTTCGGTAATTGCTGATGTTTTTGCTACGCATTGTCTTTTTTTATTTTTGTGATGATATACTTGGAACTGATTTTTATATATAATATTGATTGGAATGTAATGAAGTGTTGCCATTATTTCAATTGAGCGCTTGAATATACTGGTACCAGAATGCAATGGAAGGGAATATTAGCCGTCTTTGAATGACGATGTTACATGTTGTGATTCGAATAGAATATTCCTTCTAATTATGTCTATATAGACGGCAAAAATGTGGGACTTTTCATTTTTTTAAATCTGTGGAGGCGATACCAAAATTTTGCTGTTCAAAAATTGGCATTAAATGAGGGCAGACGATTTGGATATGGACGGTGTAATTAAGCAGGGAGTGGAACTGTTGACCAGTTGAAGTTGTGGTATCCAGTTCGCCGTAAGTGCCAATTTGCCATAAGTTCCTGAACATAAAGTGAACACAGTCAAAGCGAGTTTCGACTTAAAAAGTTCTGCTACTGCACATCCGCCCATGAACAGATGAAGCATTCAGTTTTTGTTGATTACAAGTAGGATACCCTGTAATCTTCAGATATCAATTATTACAGATCAGTGGTAATAAGGAGCAAATGAAACTGTAAAAGAAGTATTGTGAATTAATAATGCGTTGAGAACATTCTTTGCGATGCTAACTTGATATTTCTCGAAAAGTACATAAATGTATCGATTAGTTACCAGATGATGTATCGACAGTGCCAGTAACACATCACTGAATTATCAGCATTGATGTGGGGTGTTCCTTACGGACGCAAATATACGTCAGGAAGTTGATCGCTCTAGACATCATTCACATTCTGCTTCCGCAAACTTGCTACTAGCAGTAATAAAATGTACATTCAAGAGTTTGTAGATCTTCCTTTCTCGGTAAAGCGTAGAATTACTGAAGTAAAACAGTATGGCGTTACCACGCCACACCGACACATTCAAAAACAAGTGGTATTAGTTATTCGAGAGACAACAGCTCTTCAGGTCAAGATTATCTACCACTGACCACTTTGAAGTCAGCTTCATTGTGTCTGTGCTAAGCTTTATTTCTCTGTGCCCTCAAACATAAGAACCTCTTTATCAAATTTAAAAACTGTCAACAGCAATCATTTAGAAGCACACCATATATCCGAAAAACATCATATGTTTCATAACAGTCTCATCAAAAAACTGTTGGGAAAGACATAACTGTACAATCCAGAAAGTCTTTACAATTGTCATGTAAAATAGATATCAGACGATTGATAAACACAACGGCAAAAGAAAAATGGCCTCATATATCAGATGAATCAAAAACAGAGATTTACAATCAACGAAATAATAACATCAACAAACAACTGAAAACAATATTTTAAATAGTTCTAAGTCTGACAACTTTGTGAAGAATAAAAAAAGAATGAAAAGACAAATGGTGCGGAAAGTCATAACAGGTTCATCACGCAACAATCTTATTGGGCATGGACTTTTGTTTTCAGAAATGTGATTGTATAAATTTAACTTTGAAATCATAAATCTCCTTCTTAATTGGAACACAAAGATGATCTATTCACTTCGCAATTCATGAAGAGTTTATATAGTTCGTTAGTTTCCCTATTAAACTAATATATTAAAATTTTACCGAAAAATTACCTTCGATTATCTGTTTGATATTTTATTAGTATAAATAACTTACAACAACAGAATCGAAAACATGAACAAAAATTCTCCAACATTTATTCAAAGTATTTATCTAATTACTGAAAACAGTTAAAGTTTTTAATCCCATCAAGGACTTACTGCTGATGGTGACAGAAAATTAAGAAAAAATTGCAGATGAGGTGAAAAGATGAAAAGCTCTATTTTGAAAACTGGTAGAAAACCATCCGCTGAAAGTAAAAAAGAAAATGCAAAACTTTCAAACAAATTATGTATAAATTAGTATTTATTAATCAACATAGCATAACTCAAACGGCTTCTACTTCTTCATCCATAACATCACACGTTTCTGGGAGTAATATTTCTGGATCGACGATCTAAAGAGATTACAGTTAGTTGGCAAGGACATTATTAAGTCCATAAAATCTACTTCACCTCAGCTATTCAATTTTACAAAAAAATTTTGTCTTTAAATTTCCTAGTAATCATCAAATTTTCCGTGATCACAACGCAACTAAGCAAAGAAGGTTATAATGGTTATATCTTCGGTAATGATTCATATTTCACAAACGTTTCACAAATCTCGCTTAGTCCTTTTTTCGTCTAAAATATAAAATAATGCAGCTCATTCATCATCTGGCTCCAACTCTCCTACACGATTCTGTACCACATGTAGTTCAGAAAACAACCCATAAGATATGAAGTCCAAGCTAAGACTATCCTGAACCATATCTTTTAGTATCGTGCTGTAATCAGCATCACAGTTATGAGTCTTATTAATTAAGATACATACGAAATTTACCTCGAGATCACCATGTTCAATGAGCAAATGAACCCGCTTATGATAACTTTCATGTTGTTCCATTGCCTTACGGTCTGCGAAAGTTCTCAAGCAAACCTAAATCAAACACTAATATGAACAAGTTTCAGTCCCTTAATAACAGTCCATCTATTTAAAAAAAACTCTATTAATCACTTCAAGCACACTTTCTATTTCACCAGCATCGATTATTTTATTCACCATTAACCTGGTGAATAAAGTAGTCGATGACCTGAATAAAGTGAATAAAGTAACATTAACCTGCATGTTTTATCACTGATAAAGAAAAACAGTGCTATGAAAGAAGCTTACTTCGCAAAACAACGGTCGCTCAGTCCTTGCCATCGGATGTTCAATATCAATATGTTCAACACATTCCAACCTTGACATGAACAATACTTTACAAATAGGACAATCAAAACGTTCAAATGATAACGCACGAGCTTGCTCGAATATTTCATCAAGATTAAATGAATTCTCCTCAGCTGATTTTAATAACTCTGATAACCTTCGCATCTACAAATGAGATTATAAATAGAGGAATCGTAAAGTTGGGTTGTATATTCATGATTTGTATCGAAACATACGTTCAAAAAGTTACAAGTGAATCCAATAGAGGCAGTCTCCACAGCCATGGAAAACAGTGAAAATCTTTCGGATACTATGTTTTTTTAAAGCATGATTCTGAAATGAGGTCAACCACCATTAATTTCTTAAACGTCACTTTTGATAACAGCTAAAACAATGAATTGGACAAGAAATTTTTTTGCAACCTTTTCAACTATGGGAGCACTTGGTAACAATTCTCCACGTCGAATTTTTTCAATCCACGGCCGCGCATCAGGACCTAAACCAAGCTTTCGCTTTCGCGGACGACTTGGAGGAGTAAAAAAGGGTTCACCGGCACTGCGCACTATTATAGCATCGTCGGGAATATCTGCTGGTGGCCTTCGATTGCTGTAATAATAAAGTTAAAGATATTAATGGACATGAATAAAAACTAAACAGGGGAAAGTTCTCGGCATTTCGTTTTTATTCATACCAGAAAGGACAGGATAAAGGATTTGGAAGTACATTTAGTTGTATAATTTTACTTTCTATCGTATAATTTCACTACTTCTGTTATATGATTTCACTTGGATTCCTATTACATGATTTTAGCAAAGAAGTAGAAGTTATGAATTCACTTCATAATAACAAGCAATCTTATGTCGCAAATGACTACTGTAGATGAGAAATGAATAGGTAACAAACATTGGTTAAAACAGAAGCTATCCTCAGTGCAACAGAAACTGATAAACAGCTTAGGTTATATTAACTAAATGAGATATGCTTTGAGCTTAATGCCTCGTAATTAGATTTTACGAAAATTATGGCAAGAGCTTCAACAAATCTTACACAACTTTGATGTTCATTTAAATAAACTGTGGAAGTTGGTTGCTTACCTTGCAAACGGCTTCCACGCTTCTTCAAGTTCTTCCTTTGTTGAAACATGTGTTTTCAAATGTTTTTTCAAATTGCCCTTAAGCCTGCATGTTTTGCCACAGTATGGACATGCATGAGGGGTAAACCCACTATGCACTGAGCGATGTTCGAATAAATTTGATTTAAATCGAAATGCTTTCCCGCAAATATCACAGCCAAACGGTTTTTGATCGGTATGAATTACGGCATGCTGTTGCAGGCCTAAAACTATCAGACTTCACTCGTTCCTAATTCATCAAGAAAATCAATAAACATTAAAGAAATTGTATTGAAAGACTTTGCTTAGCTATTATTTATTTGGATTTCGAAATGTACGATTATTTTCCTATAAGATTTTCTTTGGTTTTTGTATGCAAAACTTCACTGACCGCATTTTTCTGCTCAATTTCGATCACTTACAGGTAAACGAATAAACTTCTTCTACTTACATTTCATTGAATTCTAAATCCCTCCAGCTTACCACTGTTACTTTGATATTCGAACTAACATAAATTAGAATAATAAAAACTCAGATTTTTTTCCAAGCATTTACCGGAACGTGTACTAATTGGTCAAATATGTTTACTTTAAAACAATGAAAGAAACTCTTAAATTGCATCGACAAAGCCAAATAATCAGAACTTATCAACTTCTTAATTCATTTTACAAACGTACTACAACGATATTGAAAAAGCGAGATGAAAGTGTTTACCTTTAAATGAAACAAAAATTTTGTTGCATATATTACACTGATGTACAGCCCGTGGTTGGGTATGATGTGGAGTATCATCGTCGGTACCAAACTTAAAGGCAGATTAAGTTAATGGTTTTTAAAATGCAATTTTGAACAAATACAGAAACTGTGGAAATAATCAAAATTTAGCATTATTATTAACCTAAATCTACGTAATTGATGGGGACTCCAAATCCATAAGGATCTTAAGTATGTGTTGTAACGAAAACCTAATCCTTAATAAGTAGGAAATTTCTCGAATCTCTAAAATTGGCCAGAAGTGCAAAATCTATGTAGAAAACAGAAGGTGATAACTTCAAACTAATGGTGCTTTGTATTATCCGATTAAACAAATATCCAAATTTACTTCATGCTCAGTAGCATACGTAGGATCATGGATGTCATCATCCATTCGTTGTAAATCGTCATGTTCTGGATCTATCTGCTGATGATAAACAACACCATCCGGTGTCACATGTCCTCCGGCCATATCGCTGTGGTGTAAAGCCATGGTACGAACAGTTCATTCAGATAGGTCAAGATCACAACGAACCCTTTCACCTTCCAACGCACTTAGCAAATTATTCTAATATAATAATGGTGTGCGCCTTTACCTGGAATGTCCTAAAAATCAAATTTGATCATTCGATGAGAACATATAAACGAATAACATCTGTAGTGCAGTAATTGTCATGTCACGGTGACTAATGACTATTGCGATTTTTCATCTGCGAACTAATTTTTAAGTTTATGGAACTACCTAATACTTTCTCAAAGATTTGGCTTTTTAAATGAAACCTGCAATATAAATTAAAATTTAAAAAAAGAGATAAGAGCGAGCTTAAACTGGCCAAGCTTAAACACATCCTCGCTGTTTGCAGAACAGCGGAGAATTATTTCTCGCAATATCACCACAGTTATCATCTTAAATTTGCTGGACTTTTAGCAGCAGCAACATCAGCAGGATTAAGCTCTTAGTATAAAACAGCCTTTTTAAATGTTTCACGAAGGAAACCAACCACGGTGGCAAGGCATTCATTGAAAGAAAGTTACTTTATAGCAGTATCACATAGCACTATCACAGCTCACTTTATCCCTCCATCTACCGTTAAGACAGGACACACAATCAGTTTCGGATCATGAATTCACTGGCTACCATTGATGCTAGTTCAAAATAATCGTAATGTGAGCAGAAACGAAATTGGATATGGGAAAACAAGATCAATCGTCATTCAACAGTTTCAAATTTTAACAATAGCTGCTTTTGAACAGCAAATAAAGTGCAGAAAATGAGCGCTTTCATTATAAACCACTACCATTACCCACAGTTCAGTTCACTGCAACAAACCATCAGTACATCTGATCTGACCTGGAGACGAAAAATTCAAAGGTAACAATGAACGCCCAACAAATCACTTAAATCAACTAAACTCGCAATGTTTGCTGAAGATCGTTATTCAAAATTGAACCCTTTGTTTTTCATAGCAACAAACGGAGAGGTCAACGATAAAATAACGGGAGGCGGCCAAAAAAAACCGCGATTGTGAATCATTAAAACAAACCTGTAAAGAGCATAGGAGGATTTTATTGGTTTCATTGGTCGAGTGGACCACATCTTTTCTTCGTAGGAATTTTCAAGAACGAACGGAAAAGAAGCGGTACCCGCAAAGCGAGAACAACATACAAATGAGCCAATAAAGTATATTTATATTATAAATATACTAATAGAAGGTGCAAGACTTTTTAACTCAGCAAACATTAAGGTGGCAAATGAAACAATTTATCAGTAACAAGCTGCTAAAAAAACAGTAAAAATGAAAAATCAAACTTTAGTATAAACTGATTATCATTACAAATGCCGGAAGAGGCATCCGGCATTATTTGCCCAGAAGAATTTCGTCAAATCTCAGTCCTATTTTATCTCATTTCTGCGGGATTGGCCATGATAAGCAACATCATGGCAATGTGCCGTTGATGGTATGGTAGCGCGATATCAAATGAGGCAGACCACTGTACGCTTTGTCAAACTCATTTAGGATATTTCGCTTTTCCAATAAAGTGTCACAGAAAAAGCAATGTCGCGACAAAGCTGGTAACTAAGAGTAAACGACTCACGAGCGCCATTTGGATTGGAAACAGTGGATATATAATTTTTAGTTTCTGTTAGATGAAGTCGAGCGTCAAAGGCTCGTCAATTCGTTAGCAAGGTGAATCTGAAATAAATTTGAAGTGAAAAGCACTCCCAACTTCTTCTGTGAATGTTACTGCGTCTTTGTGGCAGCAGTGTATGCCTGCGTGTGTGAATATGTATGCAACACGCACGCTCCATTGCAAAATAGGAATTTACCGCACGGACAGCTCCTAGCAAATTAAGTTAATTCTAACGGATAGAAAAATGAATTCCTTTCAACGTAATTAAAAGAAACATAGAACAGAAAGGTTGCAAGACCAATACATCACTCATACATTTGACTGAGAGATCAAATTCCCGCGACTGTCACATTCCGACAACAACGGCATGAAGATTTTTTCGGGAGCATGAAAGGTACCATCTGCCTGGTATTCTTAGCGCATGTCACACATATATACACATGCATGTGCATGTTTATATACAAGACCACGCGTACACGCACGCACACACACACACACACATGCATACACATATGCACTTAATGTATGTATGCAAGCATAAATCATGCAGATATGCATATATTCAAAAATATGTTCACGTACACATCCTCCCATATGTATGCTTCACTCCACGTAAACATACACGGACTGGACATACATTAACACATCAGTCCGACTTCGGAAAGATATGGTACCATACTGTATCGACCGAAACACACACACTAACACACACACAGACAAATGCACTCAACACTACGATAAAACCAAGGGCTATGGACACGGTAGAGAAAAAGAAGGCAAGAAACGGTGGTTCGTCGTCATCTCTTCGTCACAATACACAATCATATCTCACTCTTCCATTTCTTCTCTTCTCTTCTCTTCTGCAACATGCTTTCTAGCTGTACTGTTTTATCATAAAGCATACTTTTCCTTCGACGCCCGTAGCCTCATATTGTCACGCACTCTTTTCTTTCCTTTACTATTCTGCACCACTTTCGACGCATACAATGACGTTATAACATGCTATAAGGAGAGAAGGCGGTAATACGAATATCGGCTCCGTGCCAATTTTAAGTTTTGCTTAGTTGCTTCCTCTCGTTTAGTAGGGGGGGGCGTTCCTGGTCGTCCGTGTCGGTTTGTTTGGCTGTAAATGTTTGAGCTGCTTAGTTTTTATTGGATTTCCTGAAAGGAACTACGTGTGTATCTATTTGTTTGTCTGTGTGCGTGTGTTATGTTTCCCTTCCAATCTTCTTTTTAGAGTAAAGACAATGCCGATTTCCCGAAACGTCTCTTTCTCCGTCTAACATTTTCATTATGAAGCCGTACTTAGAGAGATATTGCACAATATAGTACATAATATTTTTAGTTAGCAGTTATGATCTAGTAGCTATCATCAATAAACTTCATGTATTGTGCAATATCTGATAGTAATGCATCAATTGCGGATCTAATGGATACTCTTACCATAAGGTTTTAGGTACTTTATTGAACTGGGAACATCAAGTACAAGGACCGGGATCGATGAATGATGTTTCAGGTGGATCAGTCAAGGACACATGTTGCCGTCCAGAGCGTCATATCTTATCCGTATTTGATCTCGCAAAATGGTGCCGCTCGAAGGTAAATTTATTGTTTGTCTAATTTTAGCTGCTAATAGAAGTGGTCTTTGTTATCAGCAGCACAATTTCGATGAAACCATTTTTACTTCTCTTCATACTTCAGTAATTTTCTACCAAATTTGTTGGACAAATATTTCTAAGACATCAGATTTTGACGTTTTTTGTAGTTTCACAGCTAGTCGCAGTAAAAATATTTTTAGTTGAAACTCTCCAGTTCTTGATGTAAAGTCCAATTTTTTCAATAATGAAGTCGTAATTTCGCATCTCTTAAACAGTGAAAGTATTTGCACAGTAAATTAACAAATTCATTGAGAGAGTCTTGTTTTTTTCAGGCGTATATGGAATATATGGCAATGGTAAATGAATTGAATGATGCGGTCAAAGGTGTTATGTCAACTGAAGATATTCCTATTAGTCCAAAAGTTATGGATGCTATTGACATTTTGGATGAACTCCAGGTTCTTGACAGTTTTTCATTTCCAGAGGAGGATTTTTAACTAACGTGTTATGAAAAGATTCCTGTTGTTTGTTCTTTTGTAAAGTAGCTTTCTTTTTTTAGTGGGACGGTGTGTTATGTGTTCATAATCATTAACGGCATTTGTTATATGCCCAAATTTCACTCGTAATTTTAATTTTTTTTACATCCCTGTCTTTATCACTTAAAAGTAATTTGAGATAAAATACTTGTATTTCATTTAGGATTATTTTTCAGAAATGGACATTGGAATATCCACCGGAAGATATGGGAGCACAGCGTTTTGGTAATTGTGCTTTTCGTAAATGGCATGAGCGTCTTACAGAGGTTTTGCATTTTTGTGGATTTAGTAGTATTCAATTAAACGATTAATTTTGCATTACAATATCTATTGTTACAAAGCTGTAAATTAGACTTCGACTTGATTCAATTTTTTAAGGAAGCCGATGATATAATTTATGGTCTTTTAACGGCAGAAAAAAAGAACTTCGTAATGGAATTGCTTCCATACTTTTTGGATTCATTTGGCAACGCAACACGGATTGATTACGGATCAGGTTTTGTGTTTTTATTTTGCTGGAAACGATTTGCTGTAATTGAAACCGAATTGACTCTTATTCCATAGCGCATTCAAGAATCTTTCAGGACATGAAGCCTCCTTTCTGATATTTATGTTTTGCCTTCGCAAACTGGGCGTATTTGTGCCGGCAGACAATCGCTCACTTGTGCTTCGATTATTTCTGAAGTAAGTTTATTTATGATCTATAAATGAACTATAGATTATTAACATTTTTAACATGCACAGAATTCATTGCGCTGTTTATTTAGTTCATTATGATCGATTTTGAATTTGCATTTTACTACTTTAAGGCATTTGTCAGTTTAAAGAAACTTTCGGATGTTATGATATTATTAACGTAATATCATAACGTCCGAAAGTTTGTTTAAACTGACAAATGCTCAGCATGTTTATTTTTCAAATTGTTTAATATGTAAATACCCAATGAAATTTTGTGCTTTTTTGAAGTGAGTATATCTGTGGCCGGTGTTTCGCCTCCACTTTATTCTGTTTATCGCTTTTAGGTATATACGACTAATACGATGTCTTCAAACTACTTATAGAATGGAACCAGCTGGAAGTCGAGGCGTGCATGCACTAGATGATTTTCAGTTCATACCTTTTCTGTGGGGTAGTTCCCAGCTTATTGGTAAGCAGTTATATAAAAAGTTTCAGGAGTAGATTCGAATTTTGCCTTTGCTGCTAAGTTTTTCTTATTCTTTGCAATATTCTTTGTTACAGGAAATAAAAAATTGGTACCTGAGTCTTACTTGAGGCCTGATATTGTCGAAATACATGCTTCAAAAAATTTATTTTTTGATGCTATCCAGTACATTAATAACGTAAGATTTAATTGCATAAAGATGAATATTTCTGGATAATGAAAGAGCTCGAAAATCAGTGTTACTGACAGTTGTTTACAAGCGGTGATATGATTTAAGAGTTAAGCCTCTTTTTTTGATTTTTTCTTGGGACGGTTTCTTGGTCTTGAGACCATAAAACTTCGGAAACTGATCTGATACATATTAAATGGCTTGAAAAATAGTGTGAGGAGTTCATTTCAGAATGAAAACTTGAAGGTTTGCAAAGTATTCTTTTTTTGTTTTGAATTGAAACTCCAATATCATTTTCGATTTTAGACAAAAATTGGCCCTTTTCATGAGCATTCAAATCAGTTATGGAATATTAGCGCTGTACAAACCTGGGAAAAGGTCAATTCTGGCATGATCAAGATGTATGATGCTGAGGTAATTCCTGTCAATTAGTGTAATGGTTTTCCCCCACTTTTCTATTTTTTTAGCTGTGATATATATTAAGTGACCGAAAAATCCCGAAAATATGACTGAAAATCTTATGAAATGGTAATATAATGCTGAAAACAGTAATAGAAGATGAAAAACCGAAAAAGTATGATAAAACAATCCTTCTTCATTTCCAAAGCCAGTTGTGGAAGTGTCATGAATTGATTTTCCGTAAAACGCCAAAGCTGAATTTGATTACTCGTTTTCATGCTGTGATTTTGAACTTTGATTTTTAGGTCCTCAAGAAATTTCCAGTAGTGCAACATTTTCAATTTGGATCCTTGTTTTCAATAGAACCAGTGAAAGAATTGAATGATCCAAACTTGACTGATAAGTATGATGCCATAGGGTCCGCTTCTGAATGTTAGTTATTGTCCAGTATTTAACAGGAAATCATAATTTTATTCAACTATATATTTTCACAAAAGGTCACTAATATTATCGAAATTTTACCATTCCAAAGATAAGTGTCCGCGACATTTCATGAAAACAGGATGATAAAAATGATACATTCTTCTTGTAATATCATCTTCTCTGTTACCTTATCGTTATTTTACTTTCCGGCTTTTCATTACAGTAATTTTGTTCAACTTACTTTACAGTGGTAAGAGAGCGATAATTGTGAGTATAGTTATGTATTTTGTATTTCTATATTTACAATAAAGTAGTCCATAATTTTCGGATAGAAATTTGCATTTGCTGCTCATCATTACATGCAAGCTGATTACTTTTCAAATAATATTTGTCGATTTGAAGGAGTGACCTGCAGCCGTTGGATTAATTAGTTATATAATCCACACCGTTACGTTCGGCAAAAGCTCGCAGTGCAAGCGGTTAAAGTTCCGTTTTATTCATTTACTGATCAGAGTTTTCGCTCTCCTGCGTGTATTTCAATAGTGCATGCAAATTGAAAGTAATTAAGTTTGCGATTGAAGAAGTGAGAATTATTGAAGTGATAGAATTTCATACATCAGACTGCAAAAATAAGTTGCAATTGGAGGTATTTTTTCCGATATGCATTGCAAAAAATAAAATCATAGATCGTTTTCAACACTGGTTCCGTGTTAGCGTTCTACGAACGCTCATAACATGTCTATGGTTGTTATTGTCTATTTCAGAAGACGCCTTTTGCGTTCCTTATGGAAAATGTTTATCTTCAATAAAGAATTTTGCAAACACACTGTAGGGTAATTGCATCTTCTGTTGATTTTTTAACAGAAAAAACAGTGGCTGAGATATTTGTTTTCATTCTTCAAATATGGATAGCAGAATAGTGATCAACAATATTTTTTTCCTTATGTGGAAGTTTGTCATATTATTTAATAACTTTCTGTAAGAGAATATTGTAAATGTGAATTATAAAGTGAAGCTGTGAGTCTGTAATAGAATATTATGTTCGCTTTTTTGGAGTGAACGTGTCTGGATGGTGAGCGTTATAGTGAATAATTGTATCAATTAACTGGGAGCTTGAATCATGTGAAAATTTGGATTAAATGGCAGTCAGCTTATTAATGCAATGTCGGAATAAACAGCTAAAAGTCGACAAGTTACGGTAAGGTCGAATTCTTTGGAAGATGACTTAAATTTAATTTCTTTACTAAGCATATTCTCGGAACGCAGATGTAAAACACTTCGCGCTTACCTAATACAACAAAATCTTGATCTGTCGTGTAGGATTTGGAGTTTTGCAATCTGTATGTACACGAAGTGAGCATACTGAAATGTCTGACGAATAATAAATTCTTAGAAGGTTTTTGTTTCAGCCGAAGACATTTATTTTTGAAAACTTTGATTATTCGAGGGATGATCGAATTGTCTTAATTTTTACTGCGATTGATCCTGTCATCTAACTGAATAAAATTTCATGTTTGTTAATTTTCATTATTTCCACTTCGCTTCATGCTACTACATAAGTGCGTTTCAATAATTTATGCAAACACGATGTTTTTTGGAGGGAGAAAAAGTAATTCTTAAAACGCTGCAACTTCCCATTTCGAGGCATTATTGTCTCCGAAAGCTGCAGAAGTCGGTTGAATCATCTTGTTTTCTGTCACTTAAAAAAATTTCGTCCAGATACTTTGGGGACGGCAGCAATTGATAAGTGCGTTTATAATGAATGGCTCAGGGATAAGCCGAGTTGAGACTGTTATATAGACGATGAATAGTTGTAGAAATGGCCATATAATTAGCTTAATTAGAGATGACTTTAGATAGTAAGTACTTTTTGAGAGTTTCGGCTATCCTCGTCATTACTACTCTACACACTGGTTGAGTTGATGACCTTGTTCATAAGTAGTGCATAATCAAGCAGAGGTTTAGTTTTAATTGTCGAAGACTTCACTTTACACGACTGATGATTTCAGAGCCAAAGTGAAGTTTTATTGAAAAATTCAGTTAATAGATTTGTATACAATTTTTTGATGACTGATAGTAGCGTGACGGACGTGCAAATTGTGCCATACGAAAAATCTATGGAAGCGAGTGACCAAGCGATGATCAAAATTCCAGTAAAATCAGTAAGATCTGTGTTAAGGATTTCGGTTGTCTTTTTTGCAACACATATTTTCCTCATTTTGAGTTTTAACGAAACTTTTGTCAGACTGTCTTCAGATTCAGCTCCTTAGGAGTAGAAATAACTCATTCAATAAAAATAAAACAAGTGAAGCTGATTGTAGAAATGAAGTAACAATATCGTGAAGTTCAGTAAGACCTCTCATTAACACTTTCTCATCATTAATATGATCGTTGCTGTGTTTCAATTAACAAATACTTAGTAACAGAAGCGCCCACTAGAGCTTCTGTGGATGCGATTAATAATATTTCTATTCTTTCAGGTAAGAGGGAAGTCGGAAACTGTGCGAATTACTGATGAGAGCTTTGAAGATGATCCTACAGAGGTGGATGAAATGGAAGTGAGCAAAATTAACGATGATATGGTTAAAAAATTACTCGTATGTGATAACAATGGGCAGAAAAATGAGGCAAATAAAGGAAAAGGTCCGAAAATCACCTGGATTATACCGTCAAGAAATTTAAAACAGTGATATCAATAAAAGGAAATTCTCTTTCCCTTTCAATTTTCATTTTATTTAAGGGAAATTAGAGGAAAATATCTGTCTTAATTAATTTCCGTGTCAGATAATCTACCGAAAACACCGGAAGAGTTTGAGGAGGCGGAATTGCTGCGAGAGATTGCCAAGAGGCCTTTGGAATCATTTAAAAATATGAAAGATGTACCGGATGCTATTGCAAAAAGTTATTATAAAGTGAAGGGATTTATCATTTGAATCAATTTTTCCACTAAAAGTTGTGAATTTGACAGTTTCAAAGAGGCAAATGATATTGAATTGACTTACAGCTATTTCAATGTGGTGTTGCTTTTGGTGTCCTCGTCTAAGCTTGAAATAATACAGGACATCATTCGTCGCTGGAAGGAATCAGAGATACGCATCAAAGAAACTGAAGATTTGCTCTCGCACGTGAAATATGACGATCGTTCCTTAGAGGAGGACCGCCTAGAGATCCTTGGTGAATTGCTCGATAAGGCAACTCAGTCATTCGAAATCTTTGAAGAGCACGAAGTTAGCGATGTTCAGGAAGAACTTTGGCCATGTCACCGTTAAGGACAATTTCAATAAATAAGTGCTAGCTAGACTTTGCCATCATTAAAGCAGGAGAAAAGGGAAAATCAACTACTAAATACAAATTATACGAGCTCCATTTTTAAAACAAAATCGATCAGAAAATTCTGATGATATGTACATTTCATGCGCTGAATTCTCAATATATTCAAATGCTGAAAAGTAGTGAAAGATATTGCAGAACCGCAAAGTGCCATATGGTCATCGAATTGTTCTGGAAACAAAGTTGCTAATGGTTTTTAACAATGCTGTCGATCTTATTTGTAGAATTATTGGTGAATTTGACAAACTGAAAGGGGACCAAGTTGGTGTGAATGATGAAAGAGATGTAAGTTTCGTATTTACAATATTATTCTCTCCATGATAAATCCTCAAAATTTTACAAACATATTATGGCATGGCACGGTTACTGCTTTCACGATATCAGTCGTTAAACCGTTGCGTCGAATTTCTGTGTTGACGTGAGTTTTATATGGAGCAGATGTGTTTTTTAGCAACTTCGTTATGAAATTCGTTATTGTGATGCTGTCTACACCGAAGTGCACGAACGCTTCCTGAAATCCTATTTGGAAATGGAGTGGTGAAGTAAAGGATGTGAAGTCATCATATTAAAGTAAAGTTAAAATTAAAGGAAATTTTCTTCCAAATGCTGATCAAAATCCACGTATAAAAATACTTTTCTCTCTCTCTCCTTCTCTCTTTCTCTCTCCCTATCTCTCTGTCTCGACAACAAAATACTCATGCTATTTACATACTAATCAAATTTCTGTTATTTCGCCTTATAATTTTAAAAGAAAATTATTTAAAAAAAGAACAAAATTTTGACTAATCTCTAATAGTGTTTTATTGATAAAATTAAGACGGGCACCAATGGTGGCATCAGCAAAATGGATTGAATTAAATTCTAAATTTGCATGTTCAAAGACGAAATGAGTTTAACCGAAGTCGATTGATGAATTTTGTATATCTGTTAGTAGCATGACCATTCAGCGCATATCGAATATGACTACTAGTTCAAAATATGGTTTTGCACAAGAACAAGAATAATTGCTGGATAAAATTTGCATGAATAAACACACGTTGACTGAAAAATATGTATGGATATGTTCCGTGAGGTCACAGCAGCCAAACATTATTTGGTCTTACGATGAACAGCAAATTTTGCCTTTTACTAGTAATGAAGGTAACGAGGTTAACGGAAATATATTCACGAAAGGGTTGTGACTTCAAGAAATGAGAGAAATAATCAAGAAAAGGAAACGAAGAAACGGAAATCGACGAGCAGACGTATGGTACATTGTAAATTGATTTCATCCCAACAAGAAAAACAACTGAAGTCAAATACCTTAGATGCTTCTTTTGCCGAGATCACTTCCAGGTGGAAACTGCTAACCACTTCCGATGAATGCTCAAAGCAGTACTGAATTTTTAAATTATATTAAAAATACCAAATTTTGATATTGTTAGACATACCAAACATTACAGAACTATGGTTGATACACAGCTATGTTTTACTGACTTCTCACATATTACATTTAATCAGAATCGATCAGTTATCAGTATATCATAAAATCGATGCGTAGTTGTGAGTGTTGTGAGAGGAATTGAAATTTTTTAATTAAACACAGCATTGAACTACATATCAGACTTTTGTCAGTAATCCTTGCAAGACATCAATTTCAGCACATTTGTGCTGGTTCGATAGCTACTGTGTTTGTTGTCATAGCAATTGTTTTATGCGGCACATTTACAAACTATAGCTGTGTTGCATGCCATCTTCTACGACTTCCTTCGAGACTGAAATCAGTGATCCGTCCAAAAAGTAGGCATTCTTGGCATCGTGCGGCCAGTAACTACACGCAGTCATTATGAGCCAAGTGGTTACAGGCGCTGCCTCCATATAAATTCAACTCTAATAATTTGACTTAAATTTTAAGACCATTTGGTTTCAATGATGCATTTCAGCTTGTTTCAGAAATTTTTTCTCATATGGAATAGGGGAAAGTTTTTCGGAGTAAGGGAAATATGACTTTAGAATTACACATCTTTTACTGCTAACAGCCTAAGTCATTGGATATGCAAATGTTTCATTGTGATCAAAAAAATCATCCAAAACCAGCGAGCATTTCAACAATTTTGCATGAAATTAACAAGTGTGTGGGGAATTTCTCTATAGTCTGACGAATGAAAGAAATTAATGCGATCAGGGTGATTCACGATCGAGTGGCGGAATATGGATAGAGAAACGATGAGAGTAAGATGAGAGTCACTTATAATATCAACTCACCTATAAGGTTAAATTCCTTTCAAAATTGACTCACATACATCATCTACGACAACGAGAAGATACTTGATATGAAAGACGAACAACAGGTTGAAAAATCAAAAGTGATAGTGAGATCATTCTGGAGTGCGCTTATTTTTTTTTACTGATCCACGGATTATAATAGTTTGTTAAACTTCTAAACTTAAAAAATTTAGGAATGGTGGTAGTGTATGTACACTTTATCAGGCGACAAGTCGTTATTTAATAAATGGCTAAAGAAGAGAATAAAAGTTGGTAGGAGGGAGTTGAATGATAATGTCAGGTCTAGAAAACTTGTCAGTAACAGCAGACCTGATAAAATGCCAGTAGTTATGCTGAACTCAGGAGGCATTTGTATTTGCAGGCCTTGCAGGAAGATATGGTGACAAATTTGTGAACAACCGATCAATTTGCCTTGGTCCTTTCGTGCCAGAACCAAATGATCAGTACTGGGAAAGACATGGGAGGAAGTGAATGTTTCCTTTTCTTGTCTTTTCTCCTTCACATTAACCACCTGTTAATTAACGACGGCAGCTGTAGCAAAATAAATCACATCGAAAACTTCCTCCTTCCTTATCCGAACGTGTCGCATACAATGATTTTTTATTCACATCGGCAGTATCACTGACAATTGACCCTTCATTGCACTTCTGATCCTCTCAGGAACATATCTTTACGTCATGTTTTATTTCTTTTCGAAAAAAGTTCCTGCTGAATGACGAAGTCAGCTTTAACGACTCTTTAATTGATAACTCTGAGCAAATTAACTTATTCCAAATATCTTCATCATTTTCAATTCCTTTGCAATAGTTTGTTATTAATGACTGTATTGCACCAAATAGCCTACTTCGTTTAATAATTTTAAATTAAAATAAATTTAATACTTAATTAGCGAATCAGTCAGTGATCAGGCATCTAGCAATGGTCAATAAGAGAAAATCAGAGGGAAAAGCAACGATTATTATTGCACTTTCAAATGGTTTCCACGTACATGCTTAGATCAGAACTATTTATTCTCCTTCAGGATCAAGTCAAATGGCTACGTTTCTTTTCTCAGATACTATCCGTATCCCTCGTTAATCTGAATTGGAAATATTTCCGGTGACTTTTGTGATATCCCACACATCACTTTGCTTTCTACAAATCAAACAATACGCCTTTTAAATGACAATATGGAACCAGCCAGATAACCGTTTGCGATCAAACGAAGTAACGCTAAGACGATCTGGCAAGGAAATTTGAATATTTCAAACAGACACACTTGGGAAGTCTCACATCAAAATCATTTGGTGGTAAAGATAATTAAAAAGTAGCAACGCCAAATACTTGGAAATTTTCTGCTCGAATACTTTGCTAGAGAAATTAGAAGAGTAATGACGAATTTGCCACTTTTTATGTCACAAAAATATTCAGTTGAAGTTGGTTGTTTGCTGAAATGTTTTTTCGCTGTTCTTCGGCAATATCCTTAAGAAAACTAATTTTCTTCTTTTCCTCGCTCACTCCAATTACTGCTTTACTTCGCTGTCCTTTTATGAGTGAATTAAAAAATGAAGTTTCCCCTCAGGGAATTTCATACCTCTCCTCCGCCTGCCTTCTCTTCAATTTTTCTTGAAAACAATGACTAAACCTTCTAATGGAACAGTTCTTTCACCGGAAAAAAACTTTCTCTGAGACATTTCTTTTCGAAGAATTCCTTAGAAGAAGAAACAAAGCTATTTTTCAACCGGAGAGCTCAGCAGCAATGACTACTGTATCCAGAATATTTAACCGTTTCAAGCATGTTCTTCTGGTATACCCAGTTAAATTTTATGTGTAAACTATCACCGTCATTATGAAGTACCTTTTAGATCATTTATGTATGACAGCAGTGAGTGATTAAATTTAACATGTTGCTCTCTTTTCCTTTTTATTCTTCCCGCTCGCAATCCGTAAATAATTCTTGCCTTGGCAACTTGACAAATGGGTGAAAGAAACAACCTGTTTGTCTCATTAAATAAAGTTTGATGCACTGAGTAACAAAGACGGACGATAAATCCTTTTAATTAAGCCCTTGACGTGCACGTTGTCCAGAAAGAGCGATTCGCTTGCGTTCTATCTTAAATATTAAAAAAGGAAATAGTAGTGTATAAATGAAGAGAGGATAGATTAAGAGGTGGCATTGAACGGTGCATCATATTTCATGATGGATGGGCTACCGGCACTCTTCCTCCAGTTGGACAAGGAAGGAAATGCTCTGATTTGAAGATTTTTCTTCCATTCCTCGAATATTTCCTAGTCTTATCCTCGGTGAAGGAGAGCCGAACCGCTCAATCGTACGTGATTCCTTTCGTCAGTGGTCTGATGCAAACACGGCCCTTTCCTCTTTGATTAGTTGTTTGCTACTCAACAACTGGCACCAAAGAATCTGGCAGATGAGGAAGAACAGCTGGACAGTGAGCAGTTGTTGCATTATAATTAAAAAACGGGTAGAACGATGATCAGAGCGTCATACTTCAAATTAGTGGAACCTTCAGGAATTTCAGATTGCTCTCTCCCTTCCATCCCTCCCAGCAATTCATTTTCTAAAATATTTTCTTATAAGTAAGTCAGTTCACGTTAATAACGAATAAAGTGGTTTCATTGCAACATTACCACTAGTAATTGATTACTATGCTCAGGTACATTCTGCGTATTCGCAGGTATCTATCCCTTATGTATTCATAGTAGAAGATAATTGAGGTATTCCTTGTTAAGTTACGCGAAGGTTGCATTGATAAGAAATCGAAGGTTACACTAAAGTAAGCAAATCAGAATTTTTTTTAGCAAGTTGAGCTGTTATGTATATATGAATGTGTTGAAAGTGCAGAGAAATGAATGATATTTGATTGAAATTAATTTCTTAAATTCATTGACGACTATCTTTTGAATAAACAAAATTCATAGAAGCAGGAGGAAGTGATCGTGAAAGGTTGCCGATAAGGTTGGAAAAGTGTTGATGGAAGTCATTCAACGAATGATTGATTATGTCGAGACATTCGGTGATGTGTTATAACGAACACATAAAGAATATTAATTATAGCAATGCCCTCACTTTTCCGATTGCTTCTATTTGCTGCTGCAGTTTGCTTTACCGAATAGCTACCCAGTAGATCTGAATATCGTTTTTTTTCCTTGCCCTTCTTTATACTGCAAATACTGATTAGCCTGAACAAGACCTCATTTTAGAATAAACCATCAGTGCTAGAGAAAGGAGAAGTAAGATTGAACAAAACTAATTTAATATTAATTCAAATTATGGAGCGATCTTATCGACCAGCACTCAGGCTTACATCATTACTTCCACCCATACTTCTCCGGACAACAAACTGTAGATGATATTTTACCTTCAAAATTATTCTTCATGTTGTTTTTGAATAAAAAATTCACATAGTTAATGGAGTAATATTTTCACGTCAAAGTCTGGTTTTGCCTTATTACTAACCAATGTCGGCATTTACAATACTCGCTAAATTTCAAAAATTTCTATCTCTTCGCTAAGTTTTAACCCAAAAAGGAAAATTAGTTGAAATAATTATGTAGCTGTACGTGCAGGTGTCCTCACACTCCTTACCGCTAATTAATGATTTCTACGCTCACTACTTTTTACTCTTCGCACAATCTCAACCACAAAATTTTTTATTGCTACAGTTTTGCAAATAATTTGTGACTTCACTGTGAGAATGGACAACCATAACCATAACGTAATAACAACAAAACAGCAGGACAATAAAGTACCTCTTTTTAATTTCACTATTATTAACTGAAATTAGAAAGGTTCATAAGTGTTCCTGTCACATTCGACTAATCGACATGCCTGGACGTCATTACGCATATTGGAAATGATCGGAAATATATTTAGTCTCAGTCCTTGCCGTTTCTCTGTTAAATCATTCCCGCTGTTATTGTTAGGATTGCGATTGTTCGTTGCTGCAAATTAAATGGGCAAAAATTCCCGCATTCCATCGGAGACAGAAATCACTCGATATTTTTGTCTTCGTTGACAGAAGACAACAAGAAATCTGGCATAATTTTCGGATTTCAAATCTCCAACGGCGACAAGTGATGCGTTCCGGGCGTGCTAACTGCGATCAAAATTACTATAGTATTCGAGGATATCAAGTTCAAACTTATCGGTGCATAGTAACCACTGATCCAATACAACAGTTGCCGGCTAAAATTGGTGCACACATTCTCCGCCAGCTTCCACTTAAACAACGAACAAGATAAGTCGTTTCAGTGACAACTGTTTTCAGCTTTATTCAGTGTAGCCAATTCAGTGTGATTTGACAGATCACCCAGCTCTTTCCTTCTTTCATTGATCTTTAGGACTGTAGACAGATAAACACCACCGGCGCTATATCACATTACCTATGGCAGGTTGCATGCTGCGTTCTTCCCTCTTTCTCCTCTTCCTCCAGAAAGTTCCATGCTATTTCGTACCCAATCGACCAAAACCTGCTGCTACAACTTATGTGAATTTGTTCGGAGAACTTTGGCTTGGCCCAGTCGAAAGGCTGGTGAAGGCTTAACTGTTGGAGACGTTTATTGTTCCTCGTACTATAATCTAATTGTCGGTAGTAGCCCAGCACGTCGATTTTCTTTACCACTGATTTGGAAGGGCTGCTCGTTACCCGCTTTGTTTGGAACTGTCCGTACGAAGCAGAGTAACAGAGTAGTAGTAGTAGAACATCGGATGTAAAGGTAGGTACGTAAACATGCGGTACGATCATTGAATGTTTAGAGAATTGGCATACTGTACTTTACCAATTAAAGACCTAAGAGAAAAGAATGAGCTAAATGATTCATTAAGAATCACTACTGATTTCCGACAACAGCTGCCGCAGTAGCTTCCCCTCTGCCTCACTCCCAGCACTTCACAATGCACCACATAGGCACAGAAAGGCACAGACGTATCTGCACGCACACACACACACACACAGACAGACAACTTGCAAACATACATGCGAAAGTATGTTTACGAATCTAGCTGGGCATGGCACACTTCTCATTTCACTTCATTTATAGATGTGAAGAGAGTGAGCGACGGAAGTGAACGTGGTCGTTGTTTCGATTTCCCGTCAGGCAGGATAATTGCTGCCCAAGCTGTGTTTTTGAGTTCTTCCTTTTTTCCTTCATCTTCTCTGCTTCCTTGCGGAATTTACGCAGCTTGACGGATCTTATCCGGATTTCTTTTTTAATTAGCCTCATCTATGCATTCATTCTGTTTCCCTCTTGTTCTGTCCCAAAACCTCTCAAAAGGAATGAGAGGCTTTTGATGGAAGTGGAATAAATTAACTCAGAGCTCTGTACTCTACATCCTCATCCCTCTTCCTCCTCTATTCCTCAACTGCACGAAGAATAGATTTATTCCATCTCCACTACCACCCCGTCCATGTCTTGTCTTAATTTCATCAACCACTACTTAGGCTATTAAAACAAACTTCCGGTATCGAGAACAAATGAGGGGAAGAGAGAATGACGTTTGCTATTTTGATATGTTTTTGTTTCCCGCTTCCCTGCAGTTGTGATGGTAGCCACAACCAGCCCAAGCCTACCCCTAGCGATAAGCCCTTTTAGGGTTTATAGTTAGACAGGAGACCAATGAAGACAAGCCAATTCTTCCGGCCCTGAATTTCAGTCATTTTGATAAGGTCCGCAGTAATCATTCAATTATAATCTGCTACATTGCACACCATCCATCTGGCGCCGTATATATTCATTTTTCTATCGTAGCCTTTCCATCTCGTGTAGTTTGGCTTGGTTTGGGATTGGAGGAACGAGATGGGATGCGTGTGTTTGGAAGTTTGTTACATGTGCTGCTATGACTAGTAGGAGATACCTCTGATTGCAACTGCACCACGGAGGATGGCGTATTTCTTCCAAATTGTTCTTATCTCACACAGGTACCTTGTCGCATAAACGAGTTATAGTTCTCCTTTCCTAGCCAATCATTTACTTTTTACTCAATTTCTAAAACTATATGCATATGAATGGTTTATTCTAGATTGGAATTGGTGAATCGAAGGTGGCGTGAGGTATCGCTGATGGCATCACGTAGTGATGATCGACCCGTCTGGGTTTACATCATATTTCGAAAAAATCACTGCAGTGGACATGAGAAAATGACTGTTAATATCAGTTTTGATGGACCTATCTTTTGGAAACGACAAGTGGCGTATATTTATTGCTGTAGCTGCCATTTCCAGGAACATGAGGTTTTTTTGGATATATCTATTTGAGCAATAAAACTAACTTTCTTTTCTTTTGCGGTTGATCAAACAGCAAGTCATGGAGTTATTTGTTTCCAAGTCTACTTAGTAGCTACGAAACGTAACAATTTTGTTCAAGCACTTTATTATTATATATTGTGGAGTTACTTTCAATTTAATTAGAACACTCGAACTGAGCGTAGCATTTGAAGCTAGCTGTCACGCTGTGCGATTTTGACACACAGATCGAAATCTGTGATCAAATCTAACTGTCAGTTCATAATGGAAGTTCATCCACTAACCTTGAAGGTTGAAAGATTGAAATGGCATAGAAAATGTCCTCGGTTAAAAAACCAAGACTGCAAAGGGAATATTGTATTTGACTAAACCAGTTGAGAAAACTAGACAAGATGAATCATAAAATCAAACAGTTGTAAATTTCGCATTATTTCCTCGTTCCCTTTAATAGGTACTAGTATTAGGACGACAGTTCAATAGAAAAAGAAATGTGGTCCTTAAAATTGAGAGATCCTCATAACTTTTGGAGCTTCAGATTCAAGGTAAAAGAGAGTTAATCTGATTTTGCGTTTTAATTGAAACAATCGGTGTTTCATCGTTTTATCCCAATCTTTAGATTATATTAGGGAAAAAAAACTATCTTGTGGAATCCTACTTACGCGTCCAAAATTTTCAGTGCTTCTTACTTTTGCCTTTTATTTTAATAAACCAATTTTCCTCACATTTCCCTTATCATCGTTGCAGATGTCTATCCCCGAATGAAACGTTGTAGAAATTAAGCACAAAAACTGTTTAAAAATGCATTGCCACCATTTAACGAATTTAAAGTTCTGAGATTTCAAGCTTAGTTTTTGTCCAAATTCAGTTTTAATAGTTCCATGGTGATTTGCTTCCTATCAAATTTGAAAGGACTTTGTATCCTTACTTAAATCATAAGAGATTAAAAAGGAACACCACAAGACTTACAAATATTGATTTGTGGCTTCAATTTCAATGGACATAAAAAAAGCATATATAACAAATAATATATTTGGTATATGTTATTATAGTCTCATCATTCAGGCAACGGTTACTTTGCAGGGATCATTATTAGCATTGCTGGGGAAATTGGAGCATCGAGTGAGACGTGTATGTATTGTGGATACGCCCGTTGATTATGCTTTTCTGCCAGATAGCTTCTTTTCCTATATGGCAAGAAATATGCCTCTTCTTCAAGTAATTCTTTGGAACGTTGTTTTCTGTTATACTTCAAAAATATTTCATGAACACCCTATATTAATGTGAACAAAAAAATCATTCCCATGGAAAACTGGAAAAATACGAAATTATCCGTAATTGGCAAAATTTGTTTGGTGAAACTCGATTAATAGTTATCGATTACGAGGATAGCTTTTAGCTATTTAGATTGTAGTGATGGCATTACGATAGGTTGTAGTTGTACGTTAGATTTCAATAACATCGAGATCCCTGTGTATTATGAGTTCGTTTCTCATATATATACGTCATGAAATTAAAAACTTTTTTAAACTATTACCAAGCGCGTGTTCTATTGTTTTAGTTCATATATTTGCGGGAAATTGATCTCGAAAAGATTAATCGTGGAACGGTGGTTGAATTGGCCCAGCATTCTCAGCTCAAAAAGCTTATCGTGCATAAATGCCGAAATTATGAAGTAAGTAATGTTATTTGTCCAGTTTATTTAGGGTCATCAAACTATCAGTTCTGCAAAGCACATCTTATTTTGGAAGCGACAACGACTGAAAAACGGTTTGCTCTAAAAATGTTCAGCTGAGTCCTGAAGTCACTGTGATTGTATTCTGTGGAAGACCCCAATATGTAGAATAGCTATTGCAGGTTTTTGAAGATTTTCATAACCTACCTCAGTTATTGGTTGTTAAAGGAGATATTGTCGGATTAAAAGTAAGTTCTTTGTAAATTACAGATGTTGAGAAAAAAAAAGGTGCCATATGAACACAAAAAAAATGTTCAGAACGTTTAGTAGTACAGCTCACTAGTATTTCGTGCATCCAATTTCTCCAAACTTGTTTCTCATAAGGTTAAAGGTGTCAGCAGAGAGAATAAAAGTTTTTTACTCAAAAACACCAAAAAATGAAAAAAAATGAAAAGTTTAAGTGATTTAACAGAGTGATGATAATTTTGCACGGTTAAGCAGCGAGATATTAGTTGACGACGGATCTGCAATGCAATCCCCTCCTGAACACTTCAAATCTCAGAAATCCCAGGAACCGGACGTGACTGATGTTTTTTTTTCCAGGCGATGATTGGCAACTGTCCAGAACTTGATGAACTTGCAATGGAAGGACAAAAATTAGATAGCGGGTCGAATGGTCCTGATTTACCAATCAGTTCTGAGCTAGCCGTATCATCCGAAGATGTCTTTCATTCTCAACTTCCTCACAAAATTACTGCCACTCAAGATGATTTGTCAAATATTGTTGCTATCAATTAATGTACGAAGAAGATTGCACGATTTTGTATAAAAAAATTTTTATTTTTTAGAAAAGTTTTGAAAGGAATTCGCTATTAAGGAAACCTCCTGAAAGTTTTATGGAGTAATAATAAAGGAAAGAATGCTGAACAGTAAGTACTGTCCACCCGTTCATCGTCCAAAACGAAGAAATCACTAAGATTATCAATAAATCATACGCTTTTCGCCATTGTATTTTTTGTCACCATCTGCCCCACTTATTCGTTAGCTGTATGACAGTGTAACACCTGAATTTGATCATCGGAAGACACCACCAGCAAATGAATACACCCATACGTATACTCATGGCCACCACACGTTTTGAATAAATGATATTTTTTTTATTTAATATTCTCTTCTGTTAAAGAAGATGTTGGAAAACTACAATATCATCCTTAAATTTTCCGACTTTACAAATTCTTTTTGCAAACATTTCGTCACACACGACGGGGCAGATTGTTTCTAACGACTAGATCCAACTCCGGCTATTCTATTTTTTTTTCCATTCAGATAACTTATCAAGTCATGCACCTCATCCAACCAGTAAGCATTCATCAGCAAAACATCAGAGGAATAATTAATCATATTTTTGCGGTCCTGCTAGAAGCAAGCATTATCAGTGAAAGATTCCATGCAGTCGGAGGAATAATAGGATTATCATACCTTTAGGAGGACATGACAAGCAATGCTGCTTTAACGACAACTCCATTTCCTTGCTTACGTGGCGCTACGACCTACGACCTATGTCACCTAATCATTCCCTAAATCGCCTCCATTCCTCCTGCATTGCGTTGTTGTTGTAAAGGATGGAGTACACATTATATATATATATATATATATATATATATATATATACATTACACACACATATACACATACACACACGCAAGAGATCCGCGGAGACAACGAAACAGAAACATAGACACAAATACTTTACAAAGTGTTAGTGTCAATATATCTTCTGCGGACTGACGACGGAACAAGCGGCACGCAGGGAACCAGGATCGATCGTGGGGTGGTGGGTGGAGGAGTGGGGAATGGTGCTGTAGGTCGGCATTGGTACCGACCGGCATGCATGCCATAATGACGACGTGCTCAATGGGTCGGGTGCCGCTGTATTCAGACGACAGCGAGTATGAACAGATTTTTTTTCCTTTCTCACATTTTATATTTACATATAAACTATTTCATTCTGTCGTGATACTGTTGTATGCGCTTTCTGTCTTGAACTTTGTTGCATTATCAGGATTGACCTTGGACTGACGGTAGTATTAAATCAGAAATGTGTCGTTTCCTATTATTCTGTCAATCTCCATGTGTAGATATAGAGCTGTGCGACCCAATATTGTTATTTTGGGCATGGGATTTTTGCTAATGAAGTATAAGGGATTTAGTAAGGGAATTGGACACACACGATTGAGTAAAAAAATATTTGTTTCATTGGGATTTATGAGATAAATTTGATATGTAATGCAAACTATGGAGACGTTATTACTAGCGTTAAGGAAATTTGTGATCGATAGAAGTCGTAAATACTTCTGTATCAAAGAACGTCTTGCTCGATTTTCGTAATTCGTCTTTGTTGGTTGTTGTTCGGAACCTCATGTTCATTAATTTTGCATGTTCGTCTGAACAGTTCATTTGATATGAAAAACTAATAAAAACACGATGTTTTGAGTTTTTTAAGCATTCCGATGCATTAGATGGGTAATGGTTCAGTGATGTCATCGAAGGGTGGACCAGATTCCACATTCAACGACAACTTAATCAGAGAAGTACGTCTGAATCCAATAATCTATGATTTTTCTCATCCGCTATACGGTAATGCAATTAAGAAACAGGAAACTTGGATTGGAATTGCTGCTAAACTTAATGAAAAGGGTTAGTTAGGAATAGTATTTTTCATTTGCCAAAAATTTTCATTCATTTACAAAAAGAGCCCAGCAGGAGCAGGGTTATTGCAATTATTGCCATATTTCAGTAGAAGCTGTGAAGACTCGTTGGCGTACTTTACGCGACCGATATACGAAGGAACGCCGGCGTGTTATGACGTGCGGCGTCGGGTCATCGTTTTCCTATTACACTGATCTCTGTTTCTTAGATAACTCCTGCAATGAGAACAGGTTTTGCAGATGCCATTTCTTATCATCATTCTTTAACTCTCGGGAAGCATCATATTATCTGAACTCTTTTGCAGCTCATAATGGAACGCTTTATGTATTCTGAAACTTGATTAAAGTTTTAGAGTAAAGTGCTTTAAAAAATATTTTATAACATCTTTTTTTTTAAATTGTAGTATTTCATCAGGTCTACAGCTTTAGTTATGAAGACTTGAAGTTTTTGAACAATATTTGTTCCACCAAATGTTGTAATTCTGTAAAATTGAATTATATGTTTAAAATAATTGGGTTAGGAATTTCCATTCATTCAGGATTACGCCATCAAAATCTAGCAAAAGTAGCCGCAACAACAGCGATAAAAACAGCAGCAATACTTCAGCCCATTGCGATGTTACGACATCTATGCTTGTGAAACCGGAAGTTTTTGAGCACTCATCCGAAACTAGTTACAGTTTCGATAACAGGTTTTTTTCTTCCCTACAAACGTAAAAGCAGGTCTTCTAGTAATTCAAATTTCATACAATTTATGGGATCTAGTTGATATGTAAGCGAGAAAATTAGTGCTGGTAACTAGAAAGAGTTAGTTTGCTGGTTTAAAAAGTCAATAAAATGAATCTTAGGAGCCTTCACTTCACTTGATATAGTGCCTTGCACTTCAAGAACATTTCTCACATCTCATAAACTTTGCTATCCCAAAAATCATACCAAGCGCTATTTTAACAGCTACAAAGTCTGTTTTTCCAAAACACACTCTTTGTTAATTTTTCATGTGTGCATGAAAATTCAAGCTTGCTACATTATTTTCTTACATTTTTAGGATCGGTGATGACAGGTTAATGGAGCAAGAAGAAACGGTTCCTTCTTCATCTGGACTGGAACGTTCGATTCAAAAAAGGCAAAGGACTCGAAAAGCAAGTCATAAATCTCCAACTCCTCCGGTAAGCTCGCCAACAACAACGGCTGTAACAGAAACAGCAGAAATTATGCCTCTCGAAGTACCAGTAAAACGCTCTAGACTTGACCCTTCACCTGATTCACCTTCAGACACGGTTGCGCATGCGTTGATGCGTAGCGTCGAAATATTGCAGCGTTTAACGGAACGAAAACCCGTCTTTGACAGACCAGTTGGTCCCCGTGATGCCGACGAGTGCTTCGCCGATTTTGTTTGTATGTCGCTGAAGTCAATTGATAATAGTAGTCGAGTGCATGCTCGAATTGCAATTCTCCATGCCTTGGCACAATTTCAGACATAAAGAATGAGATATCATGTGCTTTTGTAAAATAGTCGGATAGCTTTTTGAAATCTTATTGAACAAAATATATGGTTAAGATGAAGCGGCGCAGTATTTTAGAAGTTAAGGTTGCCAGCATTGGTGAATCACTTCGCAGCAGAGATATTTGCCGCAATCTTCCGAATATTCAACCAAATGTTCACACAAGTCATCGTAAATATCACTGATTAAGCGTATTGCTCTACTTTACTGCCTAAGTGTTCGTTTTAAATGTTGTTCTTTTTTCTTCGTGAAGTACTAGATCCTTGATATTTGCTTCAGAAATTTCACTCCGAAATATAACAATTTGAAGTAAAGATATATTATGTGCACCTTTACTTCAAAGTATTATATTTCTGTGTGAAATTTATGTACGGCTATCTGGTACTATTATTGAATTGTTTTACTCTCATTTCAGTATCTAAATAAAGTTGATATCCCACGAACTGTTTATGGTAAAGGTGTTTTACTTACTATCCTAGAGGGATGCGAACGTTTGACTAAATAAGGAGTTGGTTTGTAATTTCTTATAAAGTTCACTGTAATCGACTGACTACTCATTTTCGGTATGGTGAATCTTACTCAGTTCTATTCCTGTTCTGAGAAGTCTCAAAAAAATGTGACAGTCGTACGATTCAATTCGAAATAACAATGATAAATTTGGCAGTTGTGGATATTTTTTTGATTTATTTACGGATACAATGCATCTTTAATACTTGTTGTCTACAATGGTTACTTGAATCCGGCAACTGCTTATTTGGCTCCTTGTATAACAAAGTTTAAGAACTGAGAGAGATGGATTGTGTAAAAATAGTGGGCTAGTGTTTGATTGCTTCTGATAAGAGAGATAGGCATGGACGAGTTGTTATTTGTGTGATTTTAATTTTATCATAAATAAATTTAATGGAAGATACAAAGCAGACCGTCAGTTATAAAATATTATCAGTAATTTTAAATCAGTTTAGGAGTTTCTACTTGCTCGGATATCATCTTAAAATGCGTTGGGGGTGTGGTTCCAGGGTATACACCATCTCGATTACTACTGTTGCTAGAAATGCTGCACGAGCATTATAAAGTTTCGAGCTGCGAAGGTCAAAAATATAAGATTTGAAATAAGCAGTCACTCATTACAGGAATAATACTCTTGCATTCTTATGTAGCATATCATATTGTTGATGAGTCTGAAATCAGCTTCAGTGCGGAATTATTCTTTATTGCAATGGCAGCTTCCTTCACAGGTGATGCAAATAAATTCCACAGTAGCATTGGACTTGTCCAAACTTTCATCACTTCCTTTTGCTGCTGCCGCTGATGATGATATCGTTGATAATGACAATGAATGTGATAACGATTGATTGCTGCTTGCACTTTCAGGCGACTCGAATAATGGTGGAATGTTGTGCGGATGAAAAATCGGTGTTGAGTGTGATTGTGGTATGAAGTTTGCTGATTGTTGTCGAAATTGAGGAAAATTCATTTCTGTAGTGATTGCTGATGAATACTGGTTTTCTCCTGAAATACATCTGTGAACCTTGAAAGCCATTCAATGTCACTTCCATTTCAGTTGGATTTTGTAAGCACTAATAAAAAATCAGTTTATTTGTCCATCCATAATCAAGAGGAGAATTTGAATTTCATTCAAATTTCTTGAAATTCCAGGAATGATAATCTGATAGAACCCATAAGACCTTACAAAGCTTGGGATTCAAATTAGAAATGGCTTATTCATCTATTTTAATGAAAACAAGTCTTGATTGCGTAATTCATACATGAAATGAATTTAATAATTTTCAATGACAAAAAGGAAATTGATTACGTTTGACGTTGCTTCCATAAACAGATCGTAACCATTTCATTGATTTAAAACACTGATCAAATACTGAGGCAAGTTCTGCGTTGACCGAAGCGACTAATGGTGATGAAACACATGGATGACACCGGTTGTGGATAAATGATGTGGTCGCTTTCTGAGCTGCCTGAAATCCATCCTTGAATCCTGTATATGCCATTTTTTCTGACTCTGGAAATAAGTTTGTTTCCATATCGATAAATAGTTTGTTGTGATATACAATCAAATTTGTTGTGATAAAGTCAGCTCAAAAAGGTAATTTTTTGAAATTCTGATCAAATTAAGTAGAGTTTGAAATATTTATACTTAAGAAAAGTACAAAAAATTCAAATGAAAAAAAGTCTTTGAAAAACAACGGTAAACTTCACAGGACTGCGTTGCGCCAATGTAGCCTGCTCAGCAAACCACCGGAACGGTCGATGAGGAGACGACTGATCGCAATTTAAAGTTGTGAAGAAAAAAGTGACATTGTTGCAAGGTACTATTGAAATAAACAAAACCGTGGAGGAAAACCGGAATCTGTTTTAACAACGGCAAAGTTAAGATGACTTCAACTGTAGTTCGGGGAACAACAGTTGCTGTTGAGAGCTACTGTTATTACATGTATGGCAATGTAAAAGAGTGACGAATCCTTTCTTTCTAAAAATTTCTTTTATGCAAACATCAGTTCCAAATAGAACCAAATGATCTAAAGTCGGAAGTAAGAAGTTGAATACCAATCAAAGTTGATTTACAATGTCGTATTGGGCAAAATCCTGTAAATACTGTCATTTTTTTGATTTTAGTACTTTTTTTAGTGTTTTAGTACTTCCGCATTTTGAGTATTAAACAGCACCGTAAAATTGTTAAAATACCACGGCTTAATTGACATGCTATATAATGTATAAAATCGATATTCCGAAAATTTAGATTTTAGATGTACGAAAGCGCGCGTGCGTCTTCACTCAAGTACCCAATTTTTTTGTACATCCCATGAAAGTTCCAAAATATTTTTGCATTTGTAAAATTAAAACTGTTTCTAGACACTGCCTCTACCTCTCCTTTGATCATTACCAACTGATTGAAGATATTTGATCGTTAAATCCAAAATTTCAATTTTTTCCAGTTTTGATTCAACTTTCGGTGATTTTATTAAATGGAACATTTTCAGTTGATTTAAAGAAGCATTCATTCGAGCTCGTCGACGACGCTCGATTTCCGCTTTACTCTGCAAAAGAAAGACAACAAAGTAAAACACCGTTCAACAATTTCATTTTTAAAAGCACACAGTTCATCGTGGTAGGTCAGGTCTACTGTATTTTACTCCAGCCTTCTGATGAATCGTCTCATTTTAATCGAAGCCAAGCAAATAAACCTTTGTGACCTCAAATAGAACAAATCATGAAGTGAACACTTCCTCTTAAATTATCATTTCTCTGATGATTTAAACAAAACCCCACATCTTAACCACACATTTCACAATCTAACTGTAAATTATTTTTTGACATTAAAATCAAAATTTTAGCAATTCGCTTCTTTCCGAATTTCAAATGCTGCCATCTAAATAGTTACTCTTCGCCACTTTGTATTACAATTGTCTCGAAGAGGAGGACTTGAAAAGGCTCTCAACTGTGGGAAAGAAATAAATGAAATCCGGCTGCAGTAAGAAATTAAATTTGGGAAAGGAAATTTAAATCAACTTTTCCTATTTCTCCTACCGATTTTTGAAAACAAGTTCAAAAATAATGTAAATGAAATTTAATTTCGATTACTAAAGTTCCTTGCCAAGACTGATAGAACTTGGATTTGTTAAAAAAATTGGTTATTTATTAGACCAATTAACAGTCAAAAGTGACACCGGAATTTCGAAGCCAAACCAAGTATATTAAAGTATGCTTAGCACAACCACCAGCCTCTGAACAATGTCTGAGTACTGCTACACACTGCACTGAAATTGAGTTATTCATTTATCCCTATCCAGATTCAGGCCATTTGATACCCATAAGACATCAATCTCAGTTCGATAGGTCAATTAATTATTAAAAAAGGTACCGGCAAAAAATTGAAGTCGTTTGAAATAGCATCAGCTAAATTGCCCGATTTCATTGCACAGATTCTGAATTTGAAATATTTGCTTAATCGCGCGGAATTAAAGTTGCGTAAAAAAACAATTAGTGTAAAAAAATTAACAACTCGTGGCATTTATATTGCGTCTATTTTACGAAATCCGAGTTTTAACTGATTCCCATTTGATTGCAAAGGGGTACCTCATCAGCAAGAGAATTTGATTATCAAAATAATAATCAAATTAAGTTAGTTCAGTTAACAATTCACGAAGTGATGAGTCTCTTTAGCAATCTAATGCTTGGACAAATAAGGTTTGATTGAAGCAGCTTTAAATGCTGGTAGCTTACATTTCATAAGATCGGCTAAAAAGATTATTCAGTAAATTGTATTCGCTCCACTTAAGAACAAAACAGAAGGAAAATCGCAACTGTTGAAGCGATGCAATGATGCAAAATTCCTCCTCCTCTCAAATAAATAGGCTGATTTCACTGAGGGCGGTATGAGAAAATGTCGAAATTCCGAGAGGTCTCAAATGAATTGGGAAGGAAGAGTTTCCCATGGCTTCACAGAAATAACTTTGATGCATCGTCGTCACATTAACACCCATCCAAACAATGCACTGTTGACTCGTGCTGATATTAGGATGAGAAACACAAGTTGGGTGAGAAAATGAGGTGAGATAATCGCTTTGAAGAACAGATACCATTCACATACCATTCACCTACGTACGATTCCTAGGAAATGGCTTTTCACTGAAAATTTAATTTTACTCCTATTGTTTTATCGACAAAAGCTCCCTGAAATTGTAGAAATTACACAGTGAAAATTTAAATATTTTGATATTGCCATTGTCAGATTCTGAGCTAAGCGACTTTTTGAGGGTAAAGGTCAGCCTTGTAATGAGAACATTATCCGTCATCGTGTCTCACACAACAACAATTACTGTGCGAAAAGAAAAAAGAAACTCTCACGCGTCGACTATTTCCTTGAAACTAACAGTTATTATTTTCATTGGCAGAAATGGATGACAATCACTCCTGGTACTGTGACTAGTAACTTTCAATAAAGATCCTCCTGGACATTTCTTCAGATTGTGTTAAAGAGAAGAATTTTCATTAAAGATGTCATCTCACGAATTTCTTGGAAGCTTGAAAGATTTATCAGAAGTGAGCAAGGTAATTTAACGAAAACAAGAGACATAAACAAACAACAACAACAACAACAACAAATCAATTGCAGAAAGAATGGAAAGTTGAGATGGTGAAGAAAGAAGTGATAAACAAACCACAGTGATATTATTTGCTGTTATTGGCAGTTGCGGATATGAGTAAAAGAGAAATTAAGCAATTCATGTTTAACAGTTTTCAACTTAAAAATAATCAAAGTGACCCTCTTCTCTCTCTGGCATATGTGCGCTCAGTCAAGTGGTAATTCATTTCCAATATGTTATTGCTTTATTCAGTAGTTTCCTAGACAAGCTAACGCTTAAAATAGGATATTTAAAAATTAGCAAACTGATTGGGATCATTCAGTATCTTATGATTCCTGAAAAGTTGGTTCAAGTGAGGAAAAGGGAAGGAGAGGCAGTGTAATTAGCAGTAAACAACGATATGAGGATAAAAATAAGCAAAAAATGGCAGTGATAGTTGTAGTATATTGGGGCATTGACAAAATGTAACAAAGGTAATTGTGCATGTTTTGGTAGTAATACTTATAAAAAATAAGCATTTCGGAAAGCAGAAGGTTAGAAAAGGCCTTCGGAAAGAATCTGGAGAGGTGTGTGTCGTCACTTCAGTTGACATCAGTGTGACCCAAATCTCTCATTGTTTTTAAACAACATTGTAACTTTTCACGCAGAGTAATTTCAAGAAAAATGCACGCGTAATGGCCTCATTCTTGAAATTGTTAACATCTTCTGCCATCAAATTTCCGCACAATATCTGTAACGGAAACAAAGCGTTCATCTTCGCTGAGCTCAGTGCTTACCGTATCATCTGAAGGATAGAGCTGACTTTTAAATTCATTGCGTGAGAATGATTCCAAATGATGAAAGGGCACTGATTTCACGCTTCTTTCCCCTGTAAAATTGATGCAAAAGCTTCTTCCAGAGAGTTACTTATGAAACAAATGCTACAGTGCATTAAGAAGGTCAAAAGTGAAAGTAGAATAATAATCCATAAAGAGAATCTGACCTTTCAACGAGTACACAGTTAAAATACCTTGTACGGGTAAACGTTCTCTCACGGGAACTATCATTGCATACTGCACAGGTTGCTTTTGCTCTTCATCATTTTGTGATCCAGAAAGCAATCCGTGATCATCGAAATCCTCGTCAAAATCATCGTCGAATTTTCGTGATATACTGTCATAATGATCTGATAGTTGAGAATAATTCACCGTATTGAATCTAACCAGCGATGATAACCTCAAATTTAGTATTTTCAAAAAGAAAAAATTGGAATTTATTTTCTTCAAACAAAGTTTGCATATTTTAACATTCCATCATCAGCACTGGCAAACTTTTTGAAAAAGCAGGGAAACTTCTGATTTTAAATAAAACATTAAATAATTGGAAAAAAATTCGGATAGAATACTGATGACGTAACTATCGAATATTAAAACGTTGGGTATGTTTTCATATTTGATAATTATATCATCAGTATTTTATTCGAATTTATACAAAATATTAAATTTTCAGTGACATGAAAAGCTGCTTATCCCGAGCACACCTTTAAAATCGTACGCTATTGAGGTAGCCAAACGTAATATTTCGTGTCACATTGTAGTATTGAGTGCTTAATTAAAATGCTTAGGTATGAAATACATTGCGTGCCCACCTTTTTCTCGTTGTATTAGGCATTTCATAGCTGTCATCATCACTCGTCATAATCATTTTAAACGACAACAAGTTAGGCGGTTTTATTGGTAATGGTGGTGGTTGTTTCAAAGCAGACGGTATGATATTTAGCGATGGTAGTGCTTTATCGAGAGTGCCCCTGAAATAAGTCATTCTAAGTAGATTTTTTCGTCACGATTTCAAATTGATAATGCGACTACATACCGAGGTGGTGGTGGTGGAGATTGTGTGGGTCGCACTGTTATCGGCTTACGCACGAGACATTCCTTATCGCTGGGTGCAATTAATACTGCTATGCCATTTGAATCCTGCAGGAAACAATTATTAAGCTTTTCAAAGCGACGTTTTATTGCTTAAATGATCTGATGAAATTCTGAATGTTTTGACTTTTAATACAATTATGCTAATCGAATATAGTCAATTATGTATGCATTAATACACCTTCTCGGGTATTCCAACGAAATGGTGCTTAGTTGTGGCAATGCCGTTACCGGTACGACGTAGTGACTGCGTGTAGTTACTGGCCGCACGATGCCAAGAATGCCTACTTTTTGGACGGATCACTGATTTCAGTCTCGAAGGAAGTCGTAGAAGATGGCATGCAACACAGCTATAGTTTGTAAATGTGCCGCATAAAACAATTGCTATGACAACAAACACAGTAGCTATCGAACCAGCACAAATGTGCTGAAATTGATGTCTTGCAAGGATTACTGACAAAAGTCTGATATGTAGTTCAGTGCTGTGTTTAATATTAAAAATGCAGTTCGAATTAGGCATCAACTAACGGCATCCATATTTTCTGTATTCTGGAAAAGTATCATGATGAACGAACCAGAATCAATCATCTTGCACGAGAGCTACAGTCTTCCTTTCCGTAAGCTTATCTTTAAACTTGGGATCGGTGTTAAATAAAACTGCTCGATAAATTCATGCACTTAAGCAACCTTTTTACCTTCTAACTTACCAATTGCCAAGTTTTCACAATCTGCAGGCATTCATCAGCGCGACAGTTCCAATTGTCGCACAATTTGCGCAAACCGCAATCACATTCTTCCTTACCTTCTATAACACCGTTACCGCAAAGCGGTAATGAGTTTTCAACCTTATGTTGTGTAAAGAAGAAATTGGTAGCCTTAACGTGCTTTATACAACGATTTTGCTCCAACATGTTCACCATCTGTTGTAGCGTGCAATCGTGATCATAACCTCTGTATAAGCTAACTTTGAAATAAATACACTTGGAGGTTTTCCTACGTTACGTCTTTCAAAAATGAAGTAAGGACGAGTTTAAAATAATTCTGCTCAAACTGCTGATGCAGACATTCCAACGCATTTAAACTTATATGGAACTATTAGAAATTTGCTAAATTTTCTGTAACTTTCGCGTACGGTATTTTAAGGCATCCAGAGATAGTATCACTTCGAATCATTGGACAATAACAGTTTGGTACATCGAGCAGATTAGTCGTATTACGGTGTGGTACGCCAAGAAGATGTGCTACTTCGTGGAAAAATATACCGCCCATTGCAAACGGACTATGTGGATAAAACTGAAAATTAAGATTATCATTTTCCACTTGTGCAGTCTGCTTCTGTACTTGTTACTTGCAGTACAAAAAAGGAATTCACAAATTAAGAGGATTTCACAAAATTTCTTTAAACAGAACTCATGCGGACTATGAGATGTGTACATACCCCGCACAACAAAACGGCTTTTGAGGTACACATGCCATTAACAAATGCTAATCCACCAGCATAGCGATGTGAAATTAAGGCAGCAAAATCATGAGTCGGTAACTTCGATATCCTATGAAAAAGCAAACAATTTAAAATTTTATGGTGAAATTAAGTGTGGTTAAAGATAAAAATAAAAATTGAAAAGCTGTGTAATCACTGTCGATATCCAAGTTGTGCTTCACTTTCTAGCTGATGCCTTAATTTGCAATTTTAAATTGAATTGTATTATCTTTACTGCAGCTCCTAAAACGCTTAAGAGTTAAGGAAAAGAAAATTTGAGAGAAATAGAACCGAAAAAAGTAACAGAGAATAGCGATCAAAACTGATCATTCCTAAATGAGGGAGATGTTAAGATGTGAAAAATTGGATATTCCACGGCAGCACTGAGCAGTGGCGTGACGATCCACGCAGCTCCCAGAAGTAACAAGTAAACAGAGATGAGAAAGTTCGAGGTGATCAAAGATGAATAAACGGTAGATGGAAGTGAATGAAAAGAAATTTACATAGTTGGCATTTGCAAATTTTAAATTTGCATTTTTTATATTATATTATGGGTTACTTCCACTCTGAGAATCTAAGGATTAGACTTCAAAAATAAATACCGTACATTTATTCACATTAGTCTGTCACTTGAAATGTTGAAAGTTTTTTAAAGAATAATAGCAATGAGATAATAATGCTTACCTCCGATTTCTGTATTCCTCAAAAGAGTACAAACTGAGGTCATCACGATGTGTTTGCAATATATCTACCACAATTATTCGGACATTTATTTGATAAAAATACTGCAACAAAAAATATCAGTTTGGGAAGGATGCGACATAATAGCGACAAAAGTACTCTTTGGAAGGGCAAAGGTTCAAAGAAGACTTACATTATTGGCTTCTCGAACCAATTTCATCACATCTTTCTTCATATTGTTCATATTTGAGCCATAATGATTAGCCTGTAAAGTATTTTGAGCAATTCTTTTAAATTTACTTCAATCCAACGACTATAACGATTAGGACTAAATTTAGGCATGAACTTGGAAACCATCTCAGAAGGACATACAATCTTAGAATCAACGAAAATGAGAGCGTTGAGGAAATGTATGTAATCATTCAGTTGAACACCACTGTAATCTGGCGCAGGCTCACCCCATACGGCTGGCTCGCGACGTGATCGTCGTGATATATGAATTCCATGCTGAATTCCATCCGTAACATTTGACTGAAAGAAAAGAGAAAAGGTCACCAGTTACTGCAAATTAATAGGACAAAGGCTAATCAGTTAATTCGTTGCTCAATAGAATTTCAATCTGACTGGCCAGAAGTATCCTAGAAGTTGGATAATTCTATTTCATTTCAACTTATGCCAAAGCCGTGGTATTTTATTTTTTACCTTTTTTTGTCCATATTTGTTAAACTGAAAGAATTTTTACTATTTTTTGTCAATATCTATGAGCACACTGAATATTGATATGGCAACTACTCTCTACGTGACCACCCTACCTAACGAAAGTTGTCATTCAAAGTTTTCCATCTGCTTACCTTATATATGACATTAAAACTGGAAGCTAATTGGGATGAAGTTGGATTAAAAAATAGAGCGATTAGACGGGCAAGCAGAGGTATGATCATTAGCGTGTTATTCATTAATAATTGTATTCAGTGGAAGTAATAATATCGGTTCATAGTCGTAACAGCTGTCGCGTGAGGTAAATTGAAATCGGTGATTTGACAGGGAAATGAGCTATGCGGTGCAGTAATCATACCAAAGCCTTAAATGAGAACTCATTTTCATCAATCTCAAATTTTGCTGGCGGCAAGAGATTTTCACCAATGTTAAAATATTATGTACGTAACGTAAATGTTCACAAAATACTTACAAATAGCATTATGAAGAAGCTAATCAGTCACTAAATTAAATATAAATCTTATTGTTTTCAATTATTTATTTCAGAATATATGTGCGTAAACCGTACCAAAGGCACAGCAAAGGAGTACTAAATCCTAGTAGAATCCTCAGAACTCGTTATTCATTACAGGAAGAAATGAAATTTATTCGAAAGCTAAAGCAGTACGAGCGAATATCGACCAAATTTAGTTTGGCCAATAGCGACGGTTTGAGAAGAAATTAAGTAGCAGTGGAGAGACTTGTGAGTAACACGTACCATGATTATTCTTCTCTATGTAGTAGTGGGAAGATTCCTCTCCCGACGTTACAGGATGATGAATGGATGGAGTATTAGTGCTGTTCGGTTGGATAATATTAAAGCTTTCTAATTGCTACATACTGCATGATTCGTTCAGAATTCTCCTGAAAGCAATTTTGCCTAAAATTGAAACAGACAGGATGGCGGCCGATGAATTCGAAAGTATTATGTATTCATGCTTACCACCAATTGATGCAACAGTTTCTCGCAAATTTTTCCATCTCAGCTTACTTTATGAGCGTCATAAGAAGACAAACTTTGAGAGCGCATAAAATTTATATTCAAAGAGGGAGCTAAATGAATCAGCTCGAAGAGATGAGTGTGGTAAAGGCGAACGTTGCCGGAGTTGGCAGAAAAAGGGACCACTTCATTAAGAGTAATTGATAATTGCCGAAACGTTGTGGGCTTTTCTTCTTTGTCCTTTTTAAGAGAAAAAGCAAATATTCATTTTAGGCAGCCAGTTGCTTAGACATAGCTCAAAAGATGTGCGCTTATCTGTTTCATTTCAAATCACGCAGTATGAGCGAATGATCACTTACAACAGCATTGCCTTTTTTCTTCCCATAAAGCTTATAGCTTAGGCATCTTTAACAATTGAGAAAGATTAAAAATGTATTTGCAAATTGCATCCGATAGAACTTTTTATTGAATCGACGCTCAGATGGTAGGCATGCTTCTGAAACATATTATCATGACAAATCTGTAGTTCAATTTTTGAAGAAATTTCTGCCAGGTAAAGAAATATGACTCGAAAATTTAATTAGCAGAAAATATTTCAACATTTAAAGAAAGTTAATATTTGAAGTTCAACAAATAGTCTTTCAGATTTTTCTTACTAACACTGAAGGCAGTGAGTGGAGGTAATGTAGCTATAAAGGAAAGGTTCACTGCGTAGCAGGCAAGTAATAGGCACGAGATAAGGTCGAGATATCGAGGGATACGTTTTCGCAAGTGTACATCGAGATGAATTGTCGAATGAACTTGAGAAATTTCATAACACTGACCACAATCAAATTCTTTCCTCTTAGAATAACATCGAGAACTTGTATGTGTGTGCACAGGTGTGCATCTGTACACATTAAGGTATGAAGCATCAAAATCACAGTTTGAGATTGGTTGGTTGTATTGTACTGGACGCTTGTCATATAAATTTCTTCCACAGTGTTAATGAGAAACAGTAATGTACAAATCGACGACATCGTTGTTTGCAACCATGTAATTTCAGCGGAAAAATCTCGCGAAACCCAAGGCAAGAAAGGAAGTCGCGTGGAATTCAGTCGTCGAACTATTCCGTGCTTTTACTACAAAGCCTCCATACTACTCTCACCTCTATGCTAATTCGATCAGCAATGAAATGTAAGAAAGTGGGAAATAAGTGGTGCTGCAGCATCAGTAATAAGCCATAAACGCTTCATTTAAGAAAGGTTATGAATTTAGCAGATTTTATTTTGAAAATCAAATAAGAATCTTTCAATAGTGAGATGCATATTTTTTGCAAGAAACACGTGAAAGACTTTCAAAACGAAAGATGTGAGAAATGCTTACTGCGATTGGATCGATGACTCAGAAAAAAGTGACAGTGATATCACTGCAGTAACAGCCACGATGCTGATAACACTTATCTAATACTTTATACTTTCAACATTTTTTCTTCTTCGAAAGAAAGATGTATTATTTGACCTCAAGTCTTATTTGAGTAAAGAGAGGAGAAAGCCTTTCTCTGTTGTTACTTTATCGGTGCACTGCTTACGTATGTTTAGCGGCATTCATTTCAAAATACTTCGTTACGTGAAGTTTCAGCAAAGAAGTCGCAAGAGTTGTGAAAATAATCAGAACACGTAACACACAGACGGACACACACACACACAGACAGAGGCACAGACACATAGACACGCAACTTCCTACCTAAATTAAATTAAAGTCGAATGTTGTTAGGAAAGGACATTGGAGCAAAAATTTTGCCCTTTCAGATTTTAACTTGCAAAATGGGAGAAGTTTTTATGAAAAACTTTACTGAAATAGGGAATTCAGGAAGTTCCCACTGACAACACTGCCTTCTTTTCTCTCTCTCTCTTTCTCTTTCTCCTTCTTCTATCGCTTTTATCAATGAAAAATGAAAAAATGTAGCTGAGGATTGAATATGTTGTGAATAGTAGGATGACTCATACAATAATTTATGTCTGATGATTGACATGTCACGTAATCCGAAATGGACGCTGACATTCTGCATAACAATAAACATCTGTTTCTGAAAAAACGGCTCAAAGATCGGAAATGGAATTAGTGAATAGTTCGCGGAGGAATACGGGGATTCCCTCTGTTAATTCCTTTCTTTTACCCTTTTTCATAGTTCATTCAAGAAGTGCCGATATTCATTCCAGAAGGAAGAAAACGTACTGTCTTTAGAGTGAAATTCACGAGATACTACCCTTATCTTCAACAAGGGTGTTCTAAGCTTTTACGTGGAGACAAGAAGAAAAAAGTGGAAGAAGTAATGTAATTAATTTGTCTGCAATCATACTGAACAATATGGAAAATCGCTGACGTCTTTTTAGGCAATGCAAGAAATATTGGAGACAGCGCTTGAAGTAAGACAAGATCTCATCTACCTCTTTTAATTATGTATACAACAGAAACCACTCCAAGTGCCGTGTCTTTTTTCTACGACTATACTTTCCTTTTAGTTAGGTTACGACTAGTGTGGTTGACTTATGTTGGGCGGTGATATGAAAGAAACAAATAGGAAATTTCATTGATGGATGATTTCAAAGTCATGTGAGGTTTCATTAGCATTAGCAAGCAATAATAACATTTAATAAGAGTAACAAGTGGCAGTGAGATCGAATGTCTCCATTCGAACGTCCCGACAACGAGGAACTTATCTGAGAGAACAATTTGGGGTGTCGCCTCCAAACAGGGAAAGCGGAAAAAGAGAGGAACTATAAGCCATATAGTTAATTGAAAACTGTGCGAAAGTGATAGTTCGAGAATAATAAATCAGCAACGGTAACTGAACTCACATGAACATTGTGAACTTTCGAATCGGTAATTCCTGCATAATAACTAGAGAGTTTCTCCTAGCATCGCCAATACTTCTCTCTCTCTCTCTCTTTATCTATTTAATTAATTGTTCCCACAAAGTAGATTCATAATGTCACGTCGTGAAATCAAATCATATTTTAATCTGAATAGATTTTAAAGGTCGTTGGGATGTTATCAATGTTGGCCATATCAAATAACTTTTCATACTTCCCGTATTTTCTGAAATATTTCAGCAATTATGCAATTACAATGAATTTCCTCTCATACAGTGCTAAATAAGTTTAAATGAAAATTAAAGTTACGCTTACATCAATCAGTTTAAAACAACACAGCCGCTCGGCCTGTTTTTCTTTCCTTAGATCGATATCACTTGTATGGTTTCCAGTTTACCCTTATTTTAGCCTTAACAGGTTACAAATGTCCACAGAAACTGTTAGGTGGATGTAATTTAAAGAGCTATGACGTAACTTCTTCCGGAATATCCACACATGTCCGTTTCAAGCAGTTGATCACGCCAGTTGGTGTGCTTAACTTGAACTCATTAAGTACTCGTTCTTGCAATGATTTTTTAGCCTGCAGGCAGGAAGAGATTTCCCAATTATTTACTCTTTAATTGACCGTTTTTAACTTTTTATACGTAGGACGACATTAAGCAGTGAGCATCCTTCAGTTCTCAAGGAACATCCATACAATTCTTATATTCTGAAGGGAAGATTCCTGTTGTGATGAAGGAAAATTTGGTGGTGCAAGAAGAGAATACGATGGACAAGGGCCTTTCCGACGACCAAATAACTTGAAGAGGTGGCAGTAAGGATGACGTAGTGCCGTAACATTCAGCAAAATATAATAACCGTTTTTGCAATTTAAATCGAAGCAAAACAAATGACACAATGTGCGACAGTGAATAAAATATTTACAGGCAATTTTGTCAATTTTCCCAAAAATCCTCTACTTTAAGGAAAAACTATAAACACTACACACCACGGGTCAACTCTTCTTGAATTGTTTTTATATATTCCTAAATTTCAAAAATGTTTAACTAATATATTTCAAAGCTAATTTACTTTCATTTCATCACTTGAAATTCAGTGATAAAATAAAAGTAAATTAGCTTTGAAATTGGACGAAATACTCTGCGTTCAAATTGACAATGGAAAATTCTAATAAGTGAAGACGCGTAATTGAACTGTTTAATATAATGACTGATAATAATAAGTGATGAGCTATTACAAAGAAAAGAACAGGAATCAGTCAGTCGAACTTTATAAGAATAGATTAAATTAAAATTAAATCTAACGGAGGTATAAAAAAAGAGAAAACGTACGGGAAAGGTCAACGACCGTGTTGCGTGAAATAGGAAATTTCAACCAAATCTGATCCAACTAGCATCTTAGACAATCAGTAGCAAGAAAGCTATCATTTTAATAGTAAGTTTATTTGAGTTTTTCTAAAAGTTTGATCGGTTCAACGACGTCAGGTATGCACTTTTTGACGTCGCTAAAAATGCATCATATGCAGTAGCAAATTTATCGAAATGTTTTAAATGGACATTTACACTTAGAAGTGAGAAGTGATGAGAGAATGGTCAGTTGTCTTAGACGTAGAATAAGCGTGGAAAATTAGCACTGCCTTCTTATCAGTCCTGCAAAAAATGGTGATTTGGCTTGACCAAATTTCATGTGAAATTTCAACTTCTGAGTTTCTCTGCTGAATAACCTTTGATCTTACATGAAGATCCCCCGTGATGTGTCTATGATTAGCTAAATCTAGTTAATGAAGGAGAAGGAAAGAAAAAGCGGAAAAACGAAATAAATGTGGCAGACAGCGGCGTTATTGGTTACTGCAAAGGCGCTGCACCTTTATCACTTCCACCTCTTTTATTCCTTTTACTATCCCAACATTAGCATCGCTTAGCAAAGACATCGTGAAAATTTCTAAAATTTCATAGTGCAAAGGGAAGACAGTTTTTTAGAGCTTCGCACGCAGGGAAATCTCAGTCTCAGCCCTCAATCACTGACAAAAGCCGCCTTTTCCATTCCTACTTCTGATGGCTAGCAACACAAGCAAGAAGCATACGTATATAATACACACACACAGAGACTTTGCCGGCAAGTTGCTCTAATGTACAACCATTTCCCGTGCATCGTCATTCTTACTCGTCTCTTCCAGGACATGACCCCAGACGAGCAGTGCAGTATACGACTAATTATTTGTAAAACACAAGAGATTTAACAAAAGAATTGTTGAGGACGGATGATGCGCAGGTCTGACTGACTCCATCGTTTAGACGGTGTGGTCCCCAAAAATTTCCTCATCAGAGGGATTCTTCCTTCGCTTCTCTCCTTCACTTACCCCCCACTTTTATAATTATCGAAAATTCCCAAATATAAGAGAAAAAGGATAGCCAGAAGAGAAACATGGTCCGTTGAGGACTAGGAATAAGCGGAATAGTGTGAGAGAAATCGCCTATTTATAAACAGAGGGAGAGGCCAGCTGACCATTGGTCATTCTGGTAATTGACACACTCTAAAATTTATTGCATAGACTATCATACCTACCATTAGCTGGAAAGGGAGCGATGCTAAGAGCGGAAGAACATGGAAGGAGCAGAAGATCTCGGAGAGAAAAATGAAAGTTCGCTGGCTCAGTTACAGAAGTGTTTAGACTATCAATCAAATATTTTATGGGAACTACCTAATTTTGCTTTTCTTTGAAATTGAAGATGTCATAATTTTGTTTGACACGATTATTCAGACAAATGAGAAAATGTTAAATTTTCTGCAACTCAAAGCTTAACAACTAATAACTGGTGGTTCAGTAAGCCCGAGCTCACAGCTAACGTCTTTACCACTTCTAGTCATAAAAATTAAATACTTTCATTAGTGAAAATTCGCTCGTAAGAAATTTGCTTAGCATATCTAGAAACTGCTTTTATATCATTCATTGGTGTCGTTCCTTTACAGCAGTGGAATAAGGATAAGGTGCATCAGTCTGATTCAGTATATGAAATTTGACAAGCAATATAAGTTACAGGTTTCTTATAATGTGTAACTCAAAAAAGGGTAAAGAGTTAGATTCGGGTCACTCTTGCTGAATCCAAAGGAAGAGAGCAATATCTTTGGAAATAGTAACTAACAAGTCTGCGAAATGGAGAAACACAATTTTCCACTGAAAAAATGATCTCTAACAACGATTATTGTGACAAAGGCACACTTCTTTAACGGTTAAACGAGGGGCGAAAAAATATTTGAATACTCATTAACATTGAAAGCAGCTTTCCATTCCATGAGGAGGCAAGAGTAACGGCAACCCGAATTAGGAGAATGGCGACATGTAAACTGAAGAACAGATGTGCGAACAACAGGACAGAGGCGAGGCAACCCAATGGCTCCCAATTGCTCTCCCTACCGAAATAATGTTGAAAAACCTGTGTGCGGAGGGAGAGATTCAGTATAATAATAATATAATATAATATAATAATAATATAATTATTATTATTAATAATAATAATAATAATAATAATAATAATAATAATAATAATAATAAAATAATAATAATAACAATAATAATAATAATGTCTATCGCCTGCAAACTAGATGGTGAAAAATAATTCGACTTTTGCCAATATTAGTGAGATTCGGGCACTGGTGTTTTCAAAAGGAAACATAAAACCAAAACCACTTGGTAAGATTGTGCAAATGTCGAGCAACCTAACTGCCTCAACTACGTTTAATTTCAGGAATCCCCTGTCCTTAATACTGATTATTCATTCATTGCACAGTCCGATAATTTCTAGTAGCTTCTTTAAATTTCATTTCACAATGAAATCGACGTGCCAACATTGTTCTAAATTCAAGAAGATACAACCGGAGGATATCTTGTTATTTATACATTCAGTAGTACAATGTACAATAACACCATATATATATCAATGACCATGTCGCGCGAAAGTTTTTAAGGAATTTACTTACTTCGTGATATCATAATAAAATTAACAAATTGTTTAAAGCTAAATTCTTCAAAAATCACACGTAAGTAAATCAGATTTACTTACTACTTCCAACCAATATTTCCAAAGGTAACACCAAATCGTTGGCACACGCATCAACCATATAGAGGATGATATATAGGATGATGTCATATTCAAAGAACTCACATGAGTCACTGAAAGATCTTCCTTCAAAGATTTTGATGTAAATTTATCAAAGTAATATGCGGACATTTGAAAGTGAAAATAACTTAACAATAAGTAACAAGCGAAAAAGTTTTCAGTATTAATTTCAATAATAAATTTAATGTATGACTAATGGTTTGACTTCCGCAATAGATAAAATTTCCTCTGTAACATTCACTCTCTGTCACGGTGACTGAGTTGGCGCCGTTTTTTTGGCCACCAACGTAGAAGATCGGGATCAAGAAGTAATTTAGGTGGTCGTCCCATATTAATCGACTTGCAGTGTTCAACAAGTCGTCGTGTCATACGCACAACATGATCACCTTTCCAATACTTGATTAACTGCATCGTTTGTAAGGTTGAAATTATGTCATCTTCGGCTACACCAGAAGCAGAACTCAAATCTGATACCTGAAATCGAAAATCGACATTCAGCAGTAGGCGCTATTCCTTCATCTTTCAAAAATAAGATGAATGAAAATTTTATAGTGACATATTTGACCTGTCACAGATTTCATGCTCTTACTAGTTAAAAGAACATCGGCAATTAAATGAAATTAATTAATAAGTTCGAATTATAGAAAGAGAGCTTGAACAGCCAAATAGGCATCATCTTTACCGTTACATCATCGATATTCAGCCTATCAAGAGCTTCTAATAATATCCACCACCAGTAGCTGCGGTAACTAACTTTCCCCAAATCGGACAAGGGTTTTTCGGGCGTTCCAATCACTCCTTCACGATTAGACAATTCATAACCTGTTAACAAATATTAAAAAAAATGAATGAACGACTACATGGTTGATAATAAACTATAATACTTGGAAATTAATTCAATTATAACTTTAAATGGTTCGAAATAATAATCAAAAACGGAAAACCGGGAGAACTTACTCAACTGTATAAGCAATTTGCCATAGCCTTTTCGTTGAAAAGGAGGTAAAACCATAATACATGCAAGATTATTTGCAGAGAGTCGCTCTTTGGAAAAGTGACCAACAACATGAGCGCCTACTTCATCCACCTAAATAGGGCAGCGGAAAACGGGATATACACAGATATGATGGTTTACAACCTATACCTCGATCTACTTATGTTACCATCACTGATAATTTCTCTATCGTATGAAAAGAATGTTAAAGTTAGTTACTTGACTTACAACACTCCTCAAGTAAAAGTAGAACGTAACAAATTTTACTTCTGTAATAGTAAAAACTTTACTTACCTCACATAATACATAAAATAAGAAGGTTTCAACATCAAAAAATAGTGTTTTATGATCCAAGAATAATTTTGAAAGCAAACAGAGACACTGACAATAGGCCTAAATAATAAAGTGCAATTCACTGGTATTATCTAAAATCAATTGCAAGAAATTGATTTTTAAAAGATGAAATTTAGTAAAAGAACGAAATCTGCCACAAAAATATCCACCTTATTTACTTTCCCATCAACTTCATAAACCGATAAATTCCCATCTCGATATATTTCATCTCCTGGAGGTTGCCGTCGATCACAGTAATGCAACTGCAAATGTTATTACAGAAGAGTTAGTCTCTTGCAAAAAATGCCGTGTCTCATAATTTTTAAATCCGGCAAACGACAAAGAATGAAATCGATGCTAACCACATGACAGCAATATTCTGCTTCGGTGCGCATATAAGCTAAGCAGTATTCACATATATACAGTATTGCTGCCTTACTATATTCATCCGGATATGGTGAGACATACCAAGCGTCTATCTCATAATCACCGTAACGTATCTTGTCGATATTTTTTACTTTTGTCATCTAAACGAGCTGTCATAAAATCAAAAACATACTTTTGATGAAAAGAAGACTTAAGAATAAAGTACTATTTGCGCTAAAAAATTCTGGAATGCCAAATGTTTTGACTAAAGTGAGAGAAATTCCAATCATTCCGAGAAACAACACGTATGTTATATTAGCATTAACAATAACCATACTTAATAGAAGAATAATAAAACACATCCAATATTTAATCTCAATTTTGAGAAGAAATTCAAATATGTTAAGGTTATGCATGAATAACAAAAAAAAAACAGTAAGAACTGTATATGAACAGTAACCATAAATGGAGATATGCGGACAAGGATTGATAGAATAACATTTCAACATAGTACATCAACCAGTAATGACATTAAACTTGACCAGGCAAACACCTTATCAAAAGATTCATGTGACATGATAAGTTAGCTTATCAGCGAATGTAATAACTCAAATTATCTAATAAAAATACCTCTGCATGTTCTTTTTCGAGTTTTGCCGTTGTCGCATCCATATCTTCGTAACTTTTTTGCACATGATTAAATTCTTCATGTATACGCCTCTGACTTCGAGTTAACGTTCCACTTTCCAGTGTACCAGCCAAAGATGACGGTACAGACTATAAAAATAAATCTACAAATACAGATCATCTGCAATGCAAACTACCAAGCATACTGCTATAAGAAGTCAAAAATTTTTACACATAACAGTCAATATTAGGTTCCACTTCTCCAGTTTATTTTCTCATATTTTCATATATTTATATTTTCTATTTTTATAGTTCCAGTTTGATTTATGAAGTTATTTCCACAATAAAGATTGCACAGAAATACTTAAAATATCAACAAATATCTTATACCAAAACAGAAGTGAAAGCGTTTGGATTTGCTCGTGCTATTACGCGATTTCTTCCAACCCATTCATCCAGTCGTCTGTCCATGCCATCGTAATGAACATAATACATCTTACACTGTTCTTTCCTGTAAATGAAACAAATCATGTAAGCTAAAAAAAGCCAATACATGAATCCATCCTAAAGAATAGTAAACAACTCTAGTCGTATTATTACACCAGAAACTGAATAATTATATATTTTTACAAATTCATTTAACTGTTTATACTTCAAGATATTCAAAAAAGTAGAGAATCCTCCTGAAATTCGCGAAATTATTAAATAATAAGTAATTTAGCCCTTAACTCCTCAAAATTAACAACTCCTACATCAACTAGTCACTTCGTTTACTTTTTTATTTCTCTTTTCATCGCTGTTAATCATTGTTAATTACAGCACTTCACATACAACTTATAACCATATCATGTTATTTAACTTTTTACTGAAGTCAATTTTTCATTCCACAAACCTCGCAGCAATATCCACCTCTACTGGAACATTTTCACCTGATACATCGTTTAATAAATCTGTGCAAACCTTACAGACATCCATATCATCCTGAAATAACTTTCGGCATCGAACATTTCAAAAAGTGTAAATTACCAGTTTTTATGAAACTTTTGTAAGTAATACGTGTTTTCCATGAGTCATCTGCTGTTTCCCTTATATGTTAGTATCCATCACCTTCATTTACAAGTCAAGTAATGCAAGACAGGTCAAGTAATTCACCGATGATAAAGTGGTAGCAGTAGTAGCATTAACAGTAGCAGAAGTTGAAGCGGAAGATGTGCTCGCTTGATCACCCTCACGAATTTCCACGACTGTCGCAAGGCAGCGTTCGTCTGTCACACCACTTTTGTTTGGTGCCCGACGTAGCACAATGAATGCTTCTCCCACCTTTAGCACTGTTGATGGCGTTAACATTTCTGGTGGTAGTGCAGCAGGCGGCAATGAACGATCTTTTTTTGAACGTTTACTCATGTCAACGAAAGCTGAAAATATTGTGTACAACTTTTGTCCAAAACAAGTAACTAGTTTGTAAAAGAAGTAAGAAAATGTCAAGCCCATGAAAAAGGACTTATTATGTACGTGTAAAACAATGCAAGCGTATGTTACATGAATGTCAAAATTATAAAACAAGTGACCGCATTTAAACGCCCGAAATCTGCTCGGAAAAATGTTTCCGAGAATTAGGAACAGTGGTTTGTTAGGAAGCATATTCACCCTAATTACCCATATAACGTGAGATCACCTAATGAGTTAAGAGGCAAAAGGCAAACCACATCTTCCCAACCAACTTCACCCAAAGGAACTCCTTTTTTCATTTCGAATATGAGCCCATTTCAAATCACTTCGAGAACTGGGCGTAATGCTGGTAAGTATGTTCACCGCTGATTGCCGGTATAGTTGGGGTCCCACTGAGCCGGGTTTGGATCGGTTTTCATTTCCAGTCATAAACTACAAAGATTAAAGATGACAGAAAGCTTTATTTATGCTGCAGACATCTTGGGTGAAATTGATTTAGAATCATTAAGGGAAGAGGAGCGAGGAACATATTCGAGATTTGTTCATTTTACAGGTTTTCTGAGACAGATGAGATGAGTGATACGCTGGAAAATATAAAATCCTCCATTGTACGCTGGTGGACGGCTGTCAACGCTGATAGGCGACCCAAACCAAATCCGGCGCGAATGGTCACCGTTCAAGAAGTGAGTTGACTCGATCGTATTATTAAATAGATTCCGGTTATTTTATTCATCATTGTTTTCTCATTTCTTTCTGCTCTACTTTTCTGATTGTGCTGAATGTGGTGCATGGTTTGTTTAGCTAGTGATGGAAGCGTTGAGTGTCAAATTCTGCTGTCCAGTCCATTTGTTAATTAGATAGAGTGAATATAATTAGATTTTTTAGATTTTAAATTAGATTTTTTTGGAGTTTTTAAAGCTTTTGGAATGTCTCCGTTGCGTATTTCGGCAGTGCTCGCTGAATTCATGCAAGGACTTTCGTAAACTCAACTCGAACTAATGACACTTATATCGTTTTATGAACATGAATGATAGGTGAATATAATATTTCAAAAGCTTACAGCTGCCAATGTATCCAGATGAGACACCATATTATGAAGAAGTTCAGGAGCTACCTACGCCGATACAGAAGGAAATGGCGCTATTACGACAAGCCGCTTTACAACGCTTTGGAGATTTAGGGGTAATTTCTTCTGGATACGCTGGATTCACCGGAGAATTTCCATTCGCCAATATTAACTTTTTTTGAGGTGTTGAAGTGGATCTAAGACGAAACGCAAGTAGATGTTTAAGGGAAGATTAAAGTAAATTTATGTACTGTTCTACACAAAATACTGTTTTGACGGCTTTGGAATGTTTTAATGCTCATTTGAACCCTTACTGTTTAACACTAAACTTAAATAAATACCTTTTCTCTCCATGAATTTGGTATTAGAAAAAGAGCATTTTATCTAAGTAATTAAATTGAAAACAACCTGTTGTTCAAAAAAGAGAATTGGAAACATAGGAATGCTGTAGAACTTACTAATTTTCATGTACTGTTGTCTGCTCGGTTTTGTTTCCAAAAAGATATCTTTTTTTGGAATGTGTACCTTTTACATATATAATCTATACAGATAGTATTTATTGCAAAAGTTTGCAGGAATCCTACCTGAATGTTGAAGAAAAGTCGAGAAAGGTTTTTAATTCTGTCGAAGGTAGCCGTTTCAATATATATATATTTTTTTGTTTCCTCCCGTAATTATATCTGATGAACAATAACGCATAATGACTTTCAAGTGTTTTCTTGAGCGAGCATGCTTAGATTAGATTGGTAGATGCATTTAATGTGCTTACAAAGAACTTTTTTATGATCTATGCAAGAGGATAGATCTATTTTGTCAACCTTTCAAGAATTGTTTTTGATTGCAGAATATAGACGATTTCTGCAAGAAAATTATGGAGTGTTACCCAAAGCTGCTGCAATCACCATTGGTGGTCTTGCTGGTTTTTTTCTCGGTATGAAAAAGTTAGTTTCTGATATTACTGTAGTTCTGGAAAATCAAGTTAGGGCGTTTTAGGATGTTAACCATTTAAAAAAAGTATGACCAATATTTTGTTTGAAAGTATGACTAGTATTTTTCATTAAAAGGGTCTGGTCTTCAGTAATGTATTGTTTACTTCAGCGTTAATAAGGGTGTTGAATATCATATTTTATCAAGCCAACTTTTTAGATCAGTGTTTTACCGATTTCTGTATTCTGGGATCGGCTTATTAACATTGACTGCTTTCTGTTATCCATATGAAGCAATTGCTGTTACTCGCACTGCAGTTGACCACGGTAAAGTAGCTTGGGATGATTTTGTTCGATGTAGGTTGCTTCTTTATGCATCTTTCTTGCTAATGTATTGTATGTTCCAATAGGGAAGTCTGTTTGTAATATATTCGAAAAATGAAAACTGGTTGAGAGAGAGTTCAAGGTAGCAAAAAATATTCATAAAACTTTTTTAACCTAAATAGATTTTTTTCGAAGATTTGAAACAGTTTGATAAGCAGAGTCTCTAATTTATATTTATAAATTTATTAGAAGGAATGTTTGTGCTAAATATGCTGTGCTGTTAGAGTTCAATGTGACTAAGAAAACAGTGCATTGAATATGATTATTCCATAGCAGCACATTACTTGATTAAATTGACTCAGTCTTAAACAACACAAATATTAAAGAAATATTTATTTGGTAGTCATACAAATATATCATCAATGACACCTATTGTTTTTCAGCACCTGAACCTCACGTATATTCTCCTCGAGCGAACGAATCTCCCACTTCCGACTCAAAACAGTGAATGAACCATTTAAGGTATTAAATGCTAGTGTTAAAATCATTACGCGGTGGTGTGCTGTAGGTCAAAAGGTTATTGTTATAGGTCAGAAGGTGTGGGCTTAAAGTATGCAACACATATATCCATATCTAAATACTTCTTTCACTACAGCTATGTGGCAAGATTGTTTTCTATATCAAACCACCGTGAAGTGAAGAAATCGTTGGCGGTGACAGTAGTGATCGCAGGTTAAAAATAAAAACTTCATGGGTTTTCGGTGTCAGCTTTGTATAGATTTTATTGCAGTTAGAATTCGTTGTATTGTTGTGATTTCCGGTTTAAAGTTGCCTTCGAGTTTTATCACAATATGACATGGACGAAGGTCATTATTTGTAATCTATATTGATTAATAAATTCCTACAGGAATTCGCTTTCTCTATATCTTGGTTTGCAAATCAGCTTACGTGATCATGCATACGTTTCATACCTTTTCATGAGCAAACAGCTCCAAACTGTTTATACACAATAAATTGAAAATTAGCAATAATATTTGCGAGGATAGCCATTTGATAAGACAGAAATAGTACATTTCTAGGGCACATCATTCGCTTGCGGGAAAAGTCGATCCTTCTATGTCATTAGTATCCTATACGACACCCCTCCTAGCTAACATTGAATGAGTTTAGAGGAATATCCAAAACCCCATCGTTCGAAACCTTCATAAAGGTATTCTTGGCGGTATAATTATAGAATTATTGCAGGAAGACATTACAATACCTGAATGATAGAAAAGATGATTTCCGAAAAACACTAACTTTCATGCAAATCTTTTTCTCTCGAATGCATCAAATTTATTGGTATACATTTTAAACAGGAAAGAAAGAATTTAGAGGCATCTCTGGTGCCCAACACAAATTCATAAAAGAAAAAAAACATTGTTTGCACCTGAGTATGATTATCTAGGAAATTCACTCGTCTGGCATCTTTACTTGCCCCATGAATTTGTAAGTCTAGCGTAGATTTTGAATAGAAATTTCTTCCAATAGCAAAAACTGATTGAGTGCTCGTTGGTTGGTCAAAAATAAGAAGGTCCAACAAAGCTTGTCTTATGCTTTTTTTTTGATGCAGGTGAGAGAAATAAGGACCAACACATAAAATCGTCTAGAAAAGCTCGAAATATTTCATGAAAATAAAATACGGAGAACGAACATAGTGGAATAAGTAGATAGTTCTCAAATGCAAGTGAATATTTCTTGAAAAATTGAGAAACAAGGAATAAAAAAAATTTAGAAAGCACTTGGAAATGTGGATATTTATCAAAAAATCAGCTACTGATAACACAATAATGGGATGATCGATTTCTAAATTATCACTGTTTCAGAGGAATCTTTAAACATATACGACCAAACAACAAATATTGACTGAAAACGATAAAAGAATCCGTTGAACGGGCAATCAAAATTTCCTTACCATGAATAAACGATAAAAAAGCATAAAAAGAATAATAAGGGCAAGCATAGTGATTCAAATATCCGGAACACCGATATTTCAGGTGGTCTTTTTCCTTCGCACATTGAGCAGTTATGGCTATCACCTTGTCAGCGATTGTAGCTATCACCTTGATAATGGTTTTCACCTTGTCATCAAATAAAAATAGGTACTTAGACAAAACGACTTTTTTCAAAGTACTTTCGACCACAACATGGCCAAAATTTCCGGATAAAACTGTTTAATAGCCTTATGAATATTTAAAAATTTGAGACGATAGTAATAAACGATTATTTTAAGAATCTATCAGTGTACAAGCCCTGTACAAAATGAAAGCTTAAAACCAACAGAAGTTCTCCCACATAAGCAAAATGCTGGAGAGTAAAATGAACTGATCAACACCAATTAGTGGTAAATGCAGAGAGAGAGAGAGAGAGAGAGGGAAAAAAGTGAAAAAAAAAGGTGTTTTATAATGAAGAGCTATCCAGTGTATAAACAAACCAAAACTGAAAGTTAAATCTCTAATGATGAAACAACGATACACACAACAAATGTACAAGGCTAATCGGTTTGTTCAATAAGCTTCCACAGTTTTAACAGGAGAGATGAAGATAAACAACAAATCGTGAAAATATGGCAGGATCAAACAGCAGCAGCAGCAGCAGCAGCAGCAGCAGCAGCAGCAGCAGCAGCAGCAGCACATTTTCGAATTTTATAACAAAATAAAAAAACAAAACGCTGAAAGAATGGCGTGTACACAGGATGATGTATCTCAAATTATGCATTGATTTATTTTGTTTCACTGTTAATTTTATAATCCTACGAATCAATAATAGTACCATATAAGCCATGGATGATCTGCAGTATCTTATTCATAAATGATTGATATGAGACGTTGTCGAATGACCCCGAATGTCATGAAAAACAAAAATTGCCCTCTCAGTTTGAGCGCAGAGAAAGACGGATGAGAGCATATTTTGAGATAAAAGCCAAATAAACACAGGTTGGTGTACCCAAATACCTTGATTCCGAAAAGTTACATCAACTCCTAACAAAATCAATGTTCTGATTTACAGTGAGAAATCACCGTGAGAAGAATGGGAAAACATATCTAATTTTAGTAATAGCAAAGAAACAGTTCGATATTTCACTAGGAAGATTACAATTTTTTAGATTCTTTCCTATCATATTATTTATTATTATTATTATTATTATTATTATTTATTTTTATTATTATAATAAATATATTATTATTTATTATTATTATAAAATTTACATAGAACAATTTTATTATGATACATCATCACAGCGTAACAAAAAGCCAACTAATTATAGCACCGAATTTGATTAAAAATATCAGACGTGAAAATTATAGCAAATTTCGGAAAATTACTCCATTAATCTCCCCCAAATAGGCGGAAATTAGTTGATGAATAAAATTCCTAGTAAATAAGTCAAAAAGGACTAGTAATGAAAGAGAAGTGTTGTATCATTTATGAATCAATTAATATAGAGGAAATAAAAAATCAACCCAAACACACAAATATATCTAAAAACAAATAAATGAAACTTATTTCCTGAGTAATAATGTGGGCAATCAATAGCTTTTTGCTTTTTGCGTTCTCTTCTTTCTACTTTTAATTGACATCATTTTCATTGGATAAATAAAAAATGTATGCAAATGACTGCAATACGATTTATATTTTATTAAATTTGATAAATTTGAAACATTTTACTTTTTTGGATTTGCAAATTTCAGAACAAATTTGATTGGATTCTGCCTAAATGATGAAAATTATTGACAGCTACTGTTATGTTACTACTATTTCATAATTACTGAAGTCGGTCGCAGACCAGTCTCTCTCGTTCCGCTATTGCCGCACTACACGTGGTCATAAATGCGTTGCCATTATTCAGTGGCCGGATAACTGAATCCCGATATATAGCATTCAACGGCATACCACGTCTGTTTCGATCCGCGCAGCGAATTTTTCGTAAAGGATCTAAAAAATTACCTTAAGTTTTCGCAAAAGCAATGTTCTTAAATTTCAAATTGCATGAAACATTTACAAAAAATAGATCTACGAGTAAGTTAGAGTACTTCCAGAAAACTTCATTTTAGAACAAATCGGTATTGCAACAAGTTTTTTGTATTAAAAGAATCCTGAAGAATCACTTTTCAGTAATATATGAGTCATGACCGGCATCTAATATATATTCGAATATATTTGAAGATATAAACCACAAATTCTACCCTTTCAAATTAAATTTTGATGTTTCATCATCGCATACCGATATGTAATTAGCTTTTCCTTATTGAATAATACGAATCAAAAACTCATACTATTTCAAAATGATAGAAAGATTTTAGGGAAATTAAAACTACCTCCAACCTATTTTAGATATTGAACTTAATTTAGTTAAGCCACCTACCAGTGACTGGTTTGTGAGCTGATTACAGAAGTCTTAACTTAACTGGATCAATGCTCCTTTTATGAGATAAAATATTTCAAATGGAAATCAAAATGAGAAAAAAAAAGGCTCCGTTCACCGAGTAATTTACTTCCATCGATCATTCCATTCTTAACTATTGGTAATCACAGTTGACTAGCTCCCTAATTTCTCTGTAATTTCTTTTATATAAATAGCAAACTTTTTGGGACAAAGAAAAAATTTTGCTCATACGTACTGTAATAAATCCGTTTGCAAAACGAACCTGTTTTGTTATGTATGAGCCATAAAGTAGCCACAAATGCAACACCAAAAACAAATGATATAATAGCAATTATAATGACAACGTACAGGGGAATACCATCTAAATGACATTCATCTTCCTTTCTCAATGCTTTTTCAACTGCTACAGCACATACTCTTGCACATTTTGAATCTGAAAATAGATACTACTGCAATATCAACGACATGGAACATAAGATTAAGACAATGAGAGCTTTATTTCATTAAATTTGAAAAATTTTTAGGATATAAAATTTCTCAAACCCTTAACCTTTTACACGAAAATGAAAGCATACCGTATACAACATTGACAGGATTATTATCACTTTCTGTAACTGAATCATCGGAAATCGATGTATCATCGTTATACAATGATGGCTCACTAGTATTTGCCAGAAAAATATTGATGGTAGAACTTGAAGTGACTGTTACTGCTCTCTGTAGGTAAGGCTCGACCCAAGGTGGTAAACGCGGTCTTCCACCGGATGTCAGCGAACAGAAGGATGCTCGAGGACACTACAATACCATCGATTTAATGAGAATTTAAGATTTTCCCATAAATTAATAAAAATATGCCAGCTATCTCCATTGCAATTAATAGCCCACTTTACTTGTTTATTACAAAGCTTAAGCGTTCATAAACGCAGAAACAATACCATTCATCTAATTTAAACTGAGCAATTATTCCATTATCATAATTATGTCTTATGTAGTATAGTGGATCTGATGGCAACACTTCTTCACCTTCTTTAAAGCAATTTTAGGAATGTTCAAAAAAGAGAAAACTAATAATCTAAGCAACATGGAAATTATAACGAAAATTACTATATATCTGCCAGAAAGTTTATTTACGGATAAAAGTATTATAATGATATGTTACATAGTAAAATCCTACAATTTATAAATGTTACGGACCACAACATCGCGGTATTTGTCCAGACACCGAATACTGGGATTTATCGGTTATATAAAGCAGCAATCAAGTCTAGCAGACATAACGATCACTTTCACTTATGATCGAACTGACAACAACCGAATTAAATGTTCCGACGACACTGCGAATAAAGTGACTTCGCTTTTCAATATATCAAAGAGGAAAAGTAATCGATCGCTTGAAAATTTCTTTACAAAAAACAGTACAGTGGCCTACCCACTACTATCAAAATAAATCGGAGCTTTTCTAAAGCAAATTGAAAAAAATATACTGAATGGCAATTACTAATGTAACTAACAAACGAAAAGAAAAAACAAATGGACAATGACTCGTGCATGAACCTGAAAGGGCGCATTCTCCTATGAAGATTTATATATATTGTTCAAACACATCTGTTGTCACTCAGTGAGTGGCAACAAGGACCCAAACAAGAACTGTCCTACAAACAAGCTGAAGTTTTTAAGTATCCGTTTGTCACTAATGTATACGGGTAGATGTCTGCCTTGACCTTCTGTTAGGATGTCCTTGCGGAGAAGTACAACATTGAGGTTGTCAATTCCAAAAGCCGAAACCTTTTTTAAAAAGGAATTCTAAATCTTTCAAGATTGAGACAGTACCGGTCGGTGATACTCTCGAAAATTTTGCAGACAAATAAAAAGCTCGAAAATTTTGAAGAAAGAAAATTGCTCAATTTGTAATTCTACTTTGAAGTCTGTGAAACGAAAAAAAACTTTGAAATACAAGAATTAAAATAAATGTAAAAACTGAGGAGCCTCTTCTGTGCGACGACGGTTTATACTCGAAAACACTCAAAACCTCTAATGTAAAAGGATCGATTTATTACAAAAGAAAAGGTTGGAAGAAAAAAATTGTTTTGATTTGCTGACAAAAAAGGATCGACGAAATTTTTTCACTCGAATTAAATTAGTGAATCCAGTTAAGATGCGTGTTTCTAAAATGAATGATCACAAATGTGTATATAGACGATTTCCGAAAAGCGCGCGCTTTAACCAGCTAACTGAATATTGAAATCATCTAATCTATGTGCCAAATGCGTGATACTAACTGGAAGTATTTTAGCAAGTATTTTTAGGCTAAACACTGGCTCCACAGAGGTTGGAGTATTTTTAGGTTAAACAAAAAAGTGATGACAAAAAATTAACATAAAACTCCAAAAACTGCGTGAATTGTGCATGTGTATTTTAGAATAAATTCACAAACTTTAATAAAATTTAAACGAAAAAAAGCAACAAGAAACTTGCCGTAGGAGTATTTTGAAACCCATTTAACTTATGGCCCGTACAGAAAATCACATCGCAATGAAGCGAAATACGCCCGTATTCAGCTGATTCGTCAATTATTACTGAACTGAAATAGATGATTTGGATTTTCAAACAAACAGATTAAAATTACAATAGCACCAAACAAAAAAACTAACCCATTCAATAACGAAGGGATAACTAAATCACGAGTAATTGGAATTTTTATTTTAGTCCATTCTGCATAACGATCACCAGCACCCGTTTTCTGAAACCAAATAAGTGAAAAAAAGTAAGTGAATAACTGAATTTTTAAAAAGCTAAAAAACAGGTAACAGTACAGAGGATATAAAGAATTCCTAAAGAAGATAAAAACGACAACTGGTAACAAAGATGTAGCAGTAACTTACTTGTTCTAAAAATGCTAACACTGAACTGCCATCGACAGATGGACATCCATCTTTAATAAAATATCTGTAACAAACTTTACAAATGTTAACATATGATTTATATTATATACGCCAATTTCTTTTTAAAAAATAAAAACAAATATGAGCTTGTAGCTAATACCAACCTATGCGCTAATTCTACAGAATTTTCTAATTGCTTATTAGAAGCACCAGTGGTTGTAGTATCAGTGACTGTAGGAACGGTCATCCAACAACTCAATGGGTATGTATGTAATCCTGGAAAATTATTATTTGAATAAATTTTGCCAAAAGTTACAAATTTTCTTGTGATGCGACAGTTACATCATCACAAGGTTGTGTATTACAGCTATAATCTCAGTGTTATTTCATGAGTCAAATTTTTTTACACATGAACTGTCATTTCTTTCCAGATAGCTATGTGCACCAACCTGAGGACCCACACGACTCAATATTCGCAAAAATTTGGCCTAATTCATTCCAATTATATATTGCAAAACAAAATGTCAAGAAATCTTTACTTTTGATCATTCTTATAGTTCACCGGAAATCATAAAAAGCTCCCTACTTTCTTGCATTCCTTCGAGCGTCGGTTCAATAGCAACATGCAAATTACTGCCTAATCGTACCGATACCAGTTTTGCCTGTGTTGAAGCTGTTAACGAATTATAAGTGTCAATAAAATCCACAGACGATATCCGGATCGGTTTGCGAGATACTACCATTTTTGCCTACAACCCACGCTCTTTATTTGTTTTTATTTTTTTAGGGAATAAATAGTGGAAAATTCGGAAGAGTTGAAAGAAACAAAAACGAAAACTTAGTGAAAGATCTTTTCAAATGAAAAGACAGAAATTAAAAAAAATAAAAGTCTATAAAATCAAGAAATGAAATAGATGGTGGTTCTCACGTGGAGTCATAAGGTGATTTGTGCTAAAGAAGAAACCGTTAGAGAGATGATACAACTCATAAAGATTTAACTAATTAGTTAGTATATCTAATTAATTAGTTAACAAAGCTTAGGTACTAATAATTAGCTACCCCGTCTGTTAGGTGTAAAATTAAAGCTAAATTTAGGCCTTTCTTCCTCTCGTGTAAAAAAAGACTAAAATTTAGTATATTATATGAATCATTTCTGCCAGTTCGTTTGATTGTGAAGCACAACACTTTTGGGAATAAAAGAAGTGCTTGTACTAAAACAAGAGATGCAGTGATAGGAGAACAACTGAATCTTGTATGAGAATAATGAAAGCAAAAACGTAAGGCGTGAGACAAATTTCTTACGAAACGATCAAAAAATAACATTCATTTAAATATGTAACCGCAGGTAAGCAAAATTACCTTAACGTGAGATTCCACAAATGGTACCGCACACTGAACCTCAAACTGTTCGTTCACATTACCAAAACCCCAGAAATAAACCTTAAATTTCACATAATGTAGGAATACTGAAGAAAATCGCTCCGCAAAGCCAGTGTTTCGCTGCATTTTGGTAGAGCACTTTGCTGGATATTTTTTTTGCAATCAGTTCACTAGTTAGATTAGTTTCAGTTATGAGCTGTATGCGCCAGCTAATATGTAACGATACTTTCTAGAGTAATCTAAGCTTCCATAACGTACTTCCATATTTCCTCTACTTTCAAACTTAGATCAAATACAACAGAAGTTATGTCGAAATGAAACAAACTGTGTTCTACAGAAACTAAATTTTAAAAAAATGTGAAAAAGCTCTCACCTTGGCAATAAAGTTGAAGCCGCCCGCAAAGAAGGTCTTTTCTATACCGCATTTACTGTAGCCAACTAATACCACGTGATACTAAAACAATTTTTTTTTAGCTTGTAAATCTCCGAAAAGAATACAATTTTAGAAATGGCAGAAGAAACAGTTGATGCTAACACTTACAACAGCCTTATCGTCATTTACATGCTAACTTAAAGTGTTATAGGAATTAGCACAATTTCTCCGAAAGCAAATGTGGAACATCCGACAATACTCATATTGTTTACCAAGCAAATAATGCCGGACAAGTAGCTTTTTCGAGAAAAGTTGTCTTAATCACTTCAGTGAATGAATTTAATGCATTCTGCTTAAAACCACAGAGTACCTACAAAAAAGTGGTAAAAATTCATCTAACGATGAATCGGATTGATTCCTATAACTTATGCATTATTTTTAGTTTACACATTTGCTAAAAAATAGAACAAAATGGAATAGAGATAACAGAACACCTCTTGTATCATATTAAGTTGTGAACAGCACGAGCCAGACTTATCATCTCCAACACATATCCTACCACGCCAAATCATTTCACGAATTGATTTCGTCATTTCCGGATGCCTTTTTCGATTGAATGTCAGTTGAACATTGATCCTATAAAATTTATTCATCGACTTACCATCCAATCCGTACTATAAAAAAGTTTACTAGAAAAAGGAAATATATTAAGGCCACTTTACCATTAAAATATTTTAAGCATTTTCAAGAAAGAAAACGAATGACGTACCTTTCCCGCTGACACGTAACGCCAAGATACTGTTCGAGCAATTCATGCATCGCAATACGTGATGAATAAGAGCCTTAAAAAAGAGCTATCATTAGATGATATTATCATACAAAAAGATTTTTTTGAAAAAATACTTTCTTCTTTATAGTCTAATATTATTGAAGAAAAATATAAGTTCTTCAAAGTTTTACAATAAAGTGGAAGTAAACAGAAAACGAACCGGAAACCACAAAGAGGACGAAAAGTGTTGTGTTCAACGACCACATGCTGTGTTTATGCATATTATTTATGTCAGTATTTGCGATGATTGTGCACCAAAGTTTCCTGATGGACTACCGATCCAATTCTCTGATAAGACTTCTTTTTCTTATTCCCATTATTGCCGTTCGTTTAAATAAAAAAAGGAACAAATTAGGATAGGAAGCGCAGAAGAGACAGAGAGAAATTACCCCTCTATCGTTCTAAGCACTGCCGCTAAATCACACCTGAATGATGGATTGGCAGTAATGATCCTTGAAAGTAAACAAGAAAAAATTTCAGAGTGATTTCCATTCGATCTGCAGCAATTCGGTAAATTCTGGACGATGTTTGACTTTCCTCTTGTTAAAATTTTCACACTGCAGCGTAATTTAACACCAAAAAGTCTCCAACAATGAATTTTTCTTTTCATTTTAATACACTTCCAGTGCTTCTCCCCTTTTCTCTTTTCCATTTGTTTTTTCCCCGCCTTCCCCCTACCGAACACAGTTGACGTAGTGGTGATAATAGTAATTACGGTAGGAATGAAAGTAATTGGTAATACGTGGTGCCTTAGGGTGCTTTAGCTTCGTTCATTTTTTTGTTCACTACTGCCTTCTGTTAAGTTCCATTTTTTTTTGTTGGTGAGAAAGGATGGCAAACTGGAGACGGGCACAAGTTGGTACTAATTCTAGCTATAACTATACTATTGCTATAACAAAAGAACTAACTGATTTATTCTTACTTCTTTTTCCTCCACCGCTGATTTCTTGTGTTGTTGAACGAGACTTGTCTCCTGTTCTAACCAAATTCAACGAATTTAATTTATTCGTCACAATTGGAAAGTGATAAGCAATCGTTGTGCCGATTGCTGTTGTTACTGTTGACAGTGGTGATGGCGGTGATGAATGAATGATATTGCTGCTGATGTTTCCATTGGTGTCTTTGCTCGTGTTCGATTATAGAATTTATTACTCTGATTCCAGGATTTACTACTTCACCGATTCGTATTGTTAGTGTGGACTGGTAAAAATCGGTTTTATGAAATTAGTTCCATATTTCTTTCTTTCGTTTGTTTCTCTCGGCAGTTTTTCAAAGGGGTAGCTTATAGATGCAACAGCAACAACAGCGTATAACAACAAATATTGCCGATTGTTGACAAATATCGTTTTGATCGAACTAACTGCACGCACAATTATGTCTTTTTTATACTTCCCCAAAATATTTGGAACTGAAAGAAGAAAAACGTCATGGTTAGCTTGCAACGTCGCCTAACGTAATTCGATACCTTCATCATGAAGAAGATATCTTTACCAATAGTCTTACAACGAATAAATCTATGAGATGCTTAATCAATCAGACAGTAATTTCATAACAATGATATAAAGTGGAATGCAAACTTTATATGACATTATAGGAAAGGAATGAATAATAGGCAGATAGAGAAGCTAATATGTAAATGCAGGAGAAAGGAAGGTGAATGAAATGCAACACATTATTCATAAATAAGTAGATGAAAGGGAGCCGTGCAAACATTTCAGATAAGCCTTCGCAAGCAATTGCATTGGAACACTCAACTTTGATCACATATATATTTACATTGCAATGCATACTCCTTTTGCACTTCTTCCCACAACGACTATCAGTACTAATACAACGCATACATTTCAACAGTCAAAAAATTCCCTAAAATGCTCACGTAGTAGTAATAGTGGCCGTTAGGAGATAAATGGGATGGATACTTACGGGTACTGCAAATTGTCGCAATAATCGCTAATTTGGTATTTTGATAAATAAACCGATATACTTACTATAATACGCTACTTCACTGGCACCGGTTATCCATCTGTTTCTTATCAACACTAACTTTATTTTTCATTGCCGCATGCTGGTGATGAATTTCATTTTAAGCCATAGCAATGACACTACCAGTATCGTCCAATGAAGAATAATGACATGACATTATGCAAAACTATGAGGAGACCCCGCATTTCACATCCCAAACGAGCGCTTCGATGCATTTAGTTGGAGAGATCGCGAATGATCCAAATTAATTCAATCAGACAAAAAAAGGAGACAAAACAGAAAGTGCTCAACATCAACAACGATGAAGAAAGCAAGACCATCGTCACAAAGTTTTGAATCCTAATCGGGTTCGAACACGATGAATCACGTAGCGTACATGATAAGGCTAGTAACCAGGAAGAGCTCTCCTCATTCTATATGTAAACAAAATTCCTTCTATTCTTCCCCTTCTCATTACAAAAATAGCTTACAGTAAGAGACGAAGTTGGAATAATATGCTAAGACTTAACTCCGAGTGCAGCTGCTACCACTGAGGAGCGATGCCAGCCCAGGCCTCCTTACCTGTGGAGGATGAGGAGAAAGGACAAGTACAGTCTGTCTGACACTTCACGGTATCGCGCCCTCTTATAATTATAAGGGCAATTTCTTTGTATACAAATACCGTCGTCGTCAGAACGAACATAAATGATCTAAGATGAAAATGGCTCATTTGAAAAGACTGTAAACAAATCAACTAGTCGGCAGCTTGCACGATGTGAGGAAGAGGGGAAAGAGAGACTGACTTTTTGCTTCTGCACTTACCATACTTTTTTTGAAACAAATCAACTATATAAGTGCAGAGTTTGTTTACTTCTTGTTTACATCGCATCACTTTCAGACAAGGAAGTTGTGTCTAAAGGGATTCTGATCTTTTTTCTGTGAGAAAGAGGAAATGAGGTGGGAATACCGGGAATTCTTGATGATGGCCTCAAAGATTCAGAGTTGTCTTCATGATGGTGACAATTCGAAGAGTCCGCTCGAGCAGGAATGATTTCGGATGAGTGAGGAAAGTCATGTATGGTGGTGGTTTGCCATTTGCATGATATTTTCTCTCCTTCACATTAACAGTTTGACGTGAAAGAGAGTGAAATGTCTGAATACTCCTTCCTCTGTTTTCCCTTCCACTTCAGCCACCATTTTCTTTTAAATTTTCATTTTGCAAATACGATTTATTGTAGTAAGTAATAAATAACTAACGGTAGAAATTTTCCTCTCTCCCTCCACTTATATTTTTGAGTGCAAAAGTTAAAGGGTAGAAAGGTTAATCGACCATTTGAATCGGTAGAAGTGAGGAGGAAAGTGGGGAGATGAATTGGGTCTCTGCAAGTTTCACAAGTCTAATGTTAGACGGTTCGTCTAAAAGTTTGTTTAGTCTGGGAGAAAACCGCTTGAACATGAATGCTGCTGCTTCCTTTCTTATAAAATGCCATTCTGAATCAATAGAATATTCATTCCACTACTGCCATTACTTCCTCTCTCCCCCAAAAAGACAACCAAGTGCACCGAAAGTCATTCCCTTCTTAACAGAGAGAAGGAAGAGAGAGCAAGGGGGCAAAACAAGGAGGCGTTTAACAACCTTACAAACTTTCTTCCAGCAAATTAAAATCTCTTATCATCACTAGGCAACTGTTAGCACTATGATTCTTTCGGAGGTTACATCAAACTTCAACCTTAATGACCTCAAGTATCACTTATTTAATCGATTATTTCATCCCAACAACTGCTCTCAATCGTTCTACCTCCGAAGAGTATCAGCTTTTCTGGCATTTAATCCACAAGCCATTTCATCGTTTTTTACATGAAAAGTCAATCCAATTAGCAATAACTATATTTAATCGATCGCAGCGATAAACATTTCCGGTAACCTTCGAGCTCTACCAAACTGACTTACTTATTGAGAAAAAAGGAAATGCGCAGAAGAATCACTTAGAATCTTGATTAAAACGTACTGGTGAAGGCATAAAATCGGGACAGTGCAGACAAACAGACCCTACCCAGTACCACCCCTTCTTACCGACAACATTTGCCCCCATCCTCTGATCCGATCCGCCTCGACCAGGTCTGGGAACACAACGACAATGATGACGACGACGACATTAAATGTCGTGCCATTTTCATTCTCGCATAACCGTCTTCACGTGAATCGTTCTCCTTTCTGTGAATGTAAATGAGATGTTTGTGTTTATGTCAAAATGCTATTTATAGAATCGGAATGAGACTAGACGTCGGCGACACTGAACAACGCAAACACATTTCACATATAAACATCTCCCCACAGACAGACAGACAGACAGATACACACGCACGTCATCCCACAGACAGATAGACACTTTTGTATGCTGAAGGCGCAAGTGGCATATTGTTGTCTCTTAAGTGGTGACAATCGAATGGCGGGTAGAAACGGATTAGAAGAGTAGAGGGAGAAGGAAGAGGGGGAGAGGTTAGAGTGAGAAAGTTGCTGCTAGGTGAGGTGTCGCAGTAAGCATCCGTGCAACTCGATTACTACATTTTCCTTCCCCATAAATATTACTTATTAAGAGATGGTTATGGAAAAGACACCGATATCACAAGCGTACATTTTCACACGCAAGTACGGTCAATTAAACAAATTCCTGCTTACTTCTCCTGCTCATTTTCTAGCCTCCTCGAAACATCGTATTCAAAGTGTAACATCAGTGTAACATCTTAATTAAATCGGTTCAATTCGTTAACCGATTACATCTATCCGATGTCACCTATCAGTCATCCATTTTTGTAACCGACAATATCCCAGCAAATATTTTCATCCTTCCATCTCATCATCATACGTAATAAATTTATTGGAAGACAGACTTTTGTCGAATGGTTCGCTTGCCTTCCTGGCGGATACGACCTTGCCTTGCGCAACAAGCTGGTAGAAAAAGTAATCAATCTGAGCCATCAAGTCGTTTCGCTGACTTTCTATCCAGTAGTTCGACAAGCTATTAAAAAAAGCGAAGGGAAGAGAGGCGATGAGGAAGTTCCGTCTTAGTGAAAAGAATGAAATTTGAAGAGAATTGCTGATGAGAAGGCATTTATTAGCGACTTCTTCCTCCTCTCCTCTCTCATACAGTTCAATTTGATGTAAACAGCGAAAAAGAATCCAACTGCTGACATTTGACATCGATTGCGAGTTCTGCTACTCTCTCCAAACGTCCGTTACAATCACAACAATAACTATAGTTCCCGGTAACTAATGTGGTAGTGGTAAGTGTAACTGTAACAGTTGTGTGTTCATAATGATAACAGTTAATGCACAAATCCGATGATTATTTATGATCGTAGATTAAGAAATCCCAGTGGCTAATAAATGTCGTAAGAGAATGCACTGCCTGCCGATGATGCAATCAGGCTGACCCATCATCGCAGCTACCGATATTTAAACTAAATGTACTGCATAAAGCGCTGATAGGAACAAGAAATTCGACAGTTGAAGAATTACTATTTTCTTGAGCACTTTTTGTTTGTTTCTCAGATGCTTTCAATTCTCTTTTCATGAAAGAATTCTGGAAGGGAAGCTTCAAGAATGTGTACAAGGATTCCCTCCTGGTGAAATCCTGAATTTGTCGTACAAACAGTTCTTTCCTACTCAGATCGTCAACAAAATCAATGAAGCTGGAAACTCAGCAAAAGATAACGAGGTGGAAGAAAAGATTGGATTCAACGAAATAGTTGAAATAATCTAAAGAATAATCGAAAGTGATTGTGCACCTAACGATTCACTTCTAAGCTCTTTCTCTCCGGCGTATCTGAAAATGAGTGAACTCGTTGTTTATTTCGTTAAAGCACACCTAACCTAACTGCGAACATCCCTCGGAATAGTATGAGCCTGTGACATGAAGAATGGTGAACGATTGGTGAATTTATGCTTAATTCAGTGTCATTTTTTGCACTCTAATCTGAACATTGAAATATTGTAAATGGCAAACTGAGAGCGACAGAGAGTGCGACATTATCCTCAAGAATCTTAATTACACTAACAAAGACATTAGAGCCTGTCGTTAGACTGCGAATTCCAGTTCGGATGTCAACCACTCGGATTACGAATAGTTTAGCAAAAAAATCTTAAAAAACAGTCAAATAAGTTTCTTTATCTTTCTCGTCCTCAATATTTGTTTTACTCCTCCAAAAAAAGGTTGAAAGGAAACTTCACCGCCATTAATCCAATAGCTTAAATCCTTCTGTTTACAATACCTTTGTATTCAAACAAAAAAAGAAGTGGCACATACATTTACGGCAAAATCTATTCGTCGTAATTGCTCATTTCTATACCAAATATACTTTTCAAAATTGTGAAAAATCAAATCTTTTCACTGTGGTGATCTTTGTAGTTTTCACTGTTAATTATGTACAATCGGAGCTACTACGAACAAATTCGACATTTCCAAATCGATGGAAAGTTTTAAGATTATCGCAAATTTCGACTTCTTTTCCATCCTAAAATTGTCTCTGAAGAAGGATGAAGAACTTTTAAAGATTCCTTGAGAGTACATAGCGTACCAGGAAGTTTTCTTTCCCAATTTTTGTTTAATGCTCAAAGATCACTGGTAAAACATTTTGTGTAATTGATAAATACTAAAAAGAAAAAGAAAAATGGCACAAAGCAAGCAAATTTATCTAACTACAGTACCATTCACCGAAATGGGTTTTACTAATCTAACTTATCGGTAGCTTAGCTATTACAAATTACATTGCAGTACATCGTAATTATTAAAGAGTCAAATGAACAGCCGATTTGTCTGAATAAATTACCTGAATTAACAACACAACAACCAAAGTCATCAATAATCAGATGCCTTTCACCTCAGAATACTTTATATCTTCGGCGGTTTATCTACTGCTACCACTATCAGCGCAATCACTACGATAATGATATATGCGTAGCCAATTAATGGATACGTTCAGGACACTTCAAGAACCAGTCCTTTTGTTCCCGACGCGTTTTCAATATTACAAAATTGATTACTTCACTCCTTCTTGCATACCATAATAATGACACACGGGAAAGGAAAAATTAAACGATCGATAGAGATTGCCAGTGATACATAGCCCACGCGTACATATAATACATAATCTCTACCTATCTATTCATACAAATTTAGCGGATAGCAAACCAGTAAGAAGCCTGCGGTAGTAACGACATAGTAAGTACGAGCAATCTTTATCATCAAATGCAATTTAGATACTTCTGATGCAGAATCGTAGCAGCAGTTGAACGGTTTCATCGTACAGTGATCAAACAGAAGCTCGTTTTTTGTATCAGAGAAGCAGAGATGAGATGGAATCAATGGAAAAATCGATTTGATGAATTGAGAGGATGTAATTAATGATGCGGAACTTATGAAGTGGGCAAACAGTCATTTACAAACAGTGTTATTGTCACCAGTATGTGAGCGGCCGAAGATCAATTCGTATTCAAAGATGCAAAAATCAGGAAAAAATAATGAGATATGAGAGAGGCGAGGAAGGGAGTAATGTTGCTGATATTTTTTAAAAAACCATCGCCAGTTTGATTTCCCAATGACGGATGATAATAAAGAGCCGGAAGGTTTGAGTACAAAGATTAACAAAGGCTCCACTTTAATCGCAACGTAAATAAAGGACAAAAATTCCAATCAAAAGCTAATTATTCGTTGGAATTACCACTTAAAGAAGAGAGAAAATGAATTCCATAATGACGAGAGGAGAGCGAGAGGGAGAGAGGGAGAGGCAGAGGAGGGTAGGAGGAGAAGGTATCTGCCTTGCCTGAGTTTTTTTTAAGAAAAATGTCATAACCGCCGATAAAAAATATCTAACACTGCGAGAAGCAGTAATGTTACACTGAAAATTTACTGCAAAAAGTACGAATTTAATGTTTTCGCTGATGTTAAAGTCCCAAAGGTTCCATAAATTATCTGAAAAATTATAGGAAAATTATAAATCAAAAAAAGAAACAAAATCCAAATTGTGAAGATTACTATCGACCAGTCTGAAAATATATGAGGAATCAATTGTAGGATCGTTTTAGAACCTGTCTCGAGAAAACCATAACACTATAATTTAGGAACCATCGAACAGGAAGGTTGTTGAAAAAGATCCACAATTGTTAAATGAATGTCGGATGAATGCCTCTGTCTCATAAGCATTATCATTTCAAATATGTTAAGACGAATAAGCCTTCATATGAGGTAGTACAGGGGTCAGGCTCATAAATATATAGAGAGACAATGACAGGTGTCACCTGTGAGAGCATCAGTTGTAGATGGGTGAAGTAGTTCAGGCATGATGTCTCCATTTTCCTTCTTCTCCCCTCCCTTAAGAGCAGCAGCAAAGCACACTGAAATCGGAATCATGTAGGCCATGCTATGTTATCAATGATCTAGGCCCTCCTTCTACGCAACACCGATGAAGAAGAAGAAATGAATGAACGTCCTTGTCCGAAACTTTCTGTTGCATAACTATGCTTGCTATCACAGCCCTCCAAGCAAAGCGATCAACAGATCAGATGAGCATCGCTCCCACCGAAGGTAAATGGTGACATATAGCGAAAGGTGACAAAAAGAAAAGTGTTTTTAGCAGAATGATGGAAATATTTTCATCTTTCATATCTGCAACTGCAACTGATCGGTCAGAGAGCAGGGCGACAGATGACAATAAAATATGATCACAACTGTCGTTTATCTGTTTGCGAACATTTATTTTATAGGATTAAAAAGTAAAGTAGTACATTTCAGTATTCGTCCGACACTTCCTACTGACTATTTATTGTAGCATTATTGATGTGACACACACAAAATACGATTTGAAATACAAAGTTTTAGGTTAAAGAAAATTTCTTGTCGAAGGATTGGATGTCATGTGATCGTCAGCTGTCATAATATTTTCGGCTTCAACGATCATAAACGAACGGATGGAGGAGTGGAAGAGTGAACATTAAAAAAATTTCCTACCTCTAACCGCAACCAATCATCGACGACTAAATTCCAACTTCTCTCGTATACGCAAAAAGCTTGTCGTTTCCCTAATTTCTGCTGTGTTTCGCGTATTTTCTCATTCTTCACAACTGCACCAAATATACGAAGTTAAGCTTTGTCACAGTTCGTATTTCCCTAGTAACTGTTGGCAGGAGAATTGTCTAAATAATCGATAAATTTTACGTGCGTGAGAAAAGAGAGAAATTCATAATTTAAGTACTAATTAACTTAACACACTAACTAAAACAACGAAGTGAGGAGAAATACGGCGTAAGTGAGGAGAAATGCGGCGGAAAGACACATGTCATCTCGTGAGCAATAAGCTAATGAAATGTTGAGCTGTGGTGTTACGATGAATGAAGTGGCTAATGAACATACATCTTTTTGAAATTTTTTCACTTTACTTCGGCCATCGCCTAGGCGATGGTATGTTGTCGTTATCGTTCCTTCGATTTCAACCGTCAAAAATTGGGAGGAAGAAAAGAAAATCAAAAAACCAACCGAACAGTTTGCTCGATGGGAGTAAGCGGGGGGAGAAGGCAGCGGGGTTTGTGACTGCCGCGGTAGTGGTGGTATGACACATTCTCTTCCAGAACAGAGATTCCCCGCCTTTCCCTCTCCACTCTCCCTAACCCCTTCCCCTCCTTCACCTTTCGGTTTTCAGCAATAAAGACAGACAATGGATGATGGATGAATGAATGAATGGGACAGATGACAACTTTAGCAAAGGATGATGTGGAAGAGACCGGTTAACGACGACACGGTCACTTCCTTCTTCTCGAAATGATGCTGCTGGCTGAAATTGAAGTTGTGGACAGACGTACATGTGTGTATATACGTGAGAAGATATGACACAACGTCGAACTTAAAAATTGACAGAAGCAGCTGACAATTTTGAAGGATGGCTGAGGAGAAGAGGACATACATATTAGCTCCTCATTGGTAAAGCTAAGGAAGGGAGATGCAGAGCGAGTCGGTGGAGAGTGTTGCACCGCGCATCATTTCGAACAGACATATACCAATGCTTGCAGGGGTGATGAGGTCAGTTGGATGACGGCAGTATGGGTAGAAGTAACTTGGAGGAGATGCGAGAGAAGGAATTCACAAAATTACCAATTCACGACTCACGCATATGACAGCTAATTAGAGTGCACATGCAAATGCAATTAAGCTTCTTTCAATTGAGCCACCAATCATTTCATCCCCAATATGTGCTAATCAGAATTACCTTTTGATCTCCTTAATGAGCAGCTCAAGTTTCTTCAGTGATTCTAAGTACTGCGGAACGGAATTGGCATGAATCTGACTAAAATAACATTATAATGACAAATAGATAAATTAGTAAAAGTTAAGATCGACTAATTGTGCGTCAGTTTTTCTTTTCAGAAAAGAATCATAAAGTGCAAGAGATGAAATCAAAGCATTAAAAAGCTGGTAAAAATTATTTAAAAAAATAAAACTATCACCAATTACATATTTTCTCTCAGATTTTTTATAATTCGGTAAGAAAAAATGAACGGATTCATTTCCAGTATCTTTTTTAAATTTCAATTTGCAACCATCAAAATTCTACCCATGCGAACCATACCGTTATAACGATAAGTTATTTCAGAACAAATATCTTCGGGTTTTTGCGGGACCGATCAGATCAGGATGGACTGCCTGCATCAACGACAGGTTAACCACGTTAGGCAGAATAATTCAGCTGTTAGCATTTCAAGAATTATTACAATATGAAAAAACTCATACATCGTATCCTGCGTGCCATACATACCATTTTGGCTCATATTTTCCATCACTAGGAAGTTTGCTTTTTAATTTAATTTTCAATTCGAATTTACTCTGGACACTCTCCTTTCTTTTGTCGCATGAATAATTTCAGACGTCAGCCATTGTCATAAAATTTCAATTTGCATATTCGCTCTAGGAAAATAAATTAACATTGATTGCGATATTTGTCATTACTATTACGATATTTTCATTAAAAGCGATAGAAGTATATTACCGTTCCGAAGGAGGAAAATAAATATGAAGTAGTCACGAAGTAATTTCGGTGTACTGAAAAGCGAAATGTATTATACTTATCAACAACAACCGGTTTTCTGTTACCCATTTTTTTCTTTGGAAATTGATAATGAAATTTTTATTATAGTCCGGTAGTATAGTGCAGCAGTTCTGTTCCATTTCAGTGTCGTTTCAAAAGTTTTAAATTTGCGAAATTTTGCTTTCACTAAAACTCCGTACAACGGACGTAAAAAACAAAAAAAACTACTTCACTGTTCCAAAAAAAGAGGAAAAATGGAAATACTGTGACGTAATTCTTAAATGGCTTGTTCATTACGCTTGCAAAAGGTACTGTAATTGAAGCAAAGGGATTTTTTCTTCCTTTTATAATTTGCAAAACTGGAAGGAATGCTATGCAATTCATATGTCCTTGGGATCAGCTTATTTCCAGCGGAAAAAAGCGCCACGGACAGATTCCCCTTTGTTTGCTTTCTTTCCTGGCAACATGGAAAAAGGGAAGGAGAAGAATTGCTCAGTTTAAACACTATGTAAATTAATTCCAACGCCTACATAAAAAAATTTACATCTTCATATTAAAGAATATATGACCTGGTTGATAACGTTTACAAACGTGGGTAAAACGTATGGATGGATTGAGAACAGATTACTGTTGCTGATCAGTTTGGGAAAGAATAGAGAAACGGAGGCCAAGGTTACAGGGATCTGTCGGGATATGAATGTTAGGGCAGAGACTGTGCCGTAACCTCATTACATCTGTTGGTGATCGGACGGGTAAACAAATAAACAAACAAAAAAATTGAAAATGAGAAGGAATTGTGAAGGACTATTTCAAACTGATCCCTCTACCATAGAAATGAATGAACATATTTGGTTATGAGAACAGCACTGAAATAAGGTTCAAGAGATAGATTGTTCAAGAGATAATTGATCTACGAGAATAATTTTACTTACAAATTTCAAGTTTAATTTTTTTTTATTTTTTTTCCTCTATGTACATGAATATTGTGCGCAGAAATCATCTTGCAAAGTAACACATGAACGAAGCTGTTGATATTTGGCCTATTTCACAGCTACCGCAATATGGAGAAGTGCTTGCTCGCAAGTTCTCATGTGGGCAATAAATCTCATTTCACAAATTTCATTTAATTGAACTATGGAATATGAGTGGGAAAGTTTGCTCTTAAGCCTCGCGTACCAAGCGAACAATTTTATTTCCTCTTAAGAAGCTCAACTGATCTTTCTGCTCTTTGTTCCCTCCCGTTTAACAGTTTGATTCATTTGCAGCCGCGTAATTGTCTCCATCTGTAGAATACTTTACTTCTGGACTTGAAATTGGTTTGGTTGCTTGGTGAGATGGATCGATGAATAAATCATTCAATAGAAGATAGTTAATTAGAAGACGATGCGAAGATGGAAGATCGGATTGGTCGGCCGCCGGCCACAAAACCGCTACTACGACATCATTATAGCAAGTAACATGTATCCGAAGAGACGACAATAAATCTTCCCCTCCTCTGCCAGCAATTTCATCTTCAAAAGAGAGACGAATGGAAGGAAAGGGAAGGGCGAGCATATGCTTGTGAAAAACGAGAGAGAAGGAAGTGATAGAATGTGCCGACAAAAATTTCAATTGGAGCTTAGCGCTATCGACCAAAGATTTCGAATTTAACTATTAATCAACTTTGTGCAAAACTGTTATGCCACGGATATCATTTGGAATGATTAACTCTCAATGTTATTTATTATCTTTCCCACCAGCAAAGAAACATTTTGGTTGATGAAGTTAAGCTTTTGCATAATTCATTACTAAACCGATAGCTTGTTGTGCTAATTACGAGTTGCTTCCTTCTTCTTATGCATCAGCGCAGTGAGAACAATTTCCTCGATCTAATAGTTTACTTATCTCTCTTTCTCCTTCCTCTCACCATGTAACAAATGTTGTTGACGATGACCTTTTTGACCAAGGTCACCATCATTCGCTACTCTTGCTATTTCATTTAATGCTACCACCAACTGGTTAAGCTGCTATCAATTCATATCCTAGCTAATTAATTATCATCACGTGATTGCATCTATGGACATTTAATCCCGCATCATCCGCTTAATTCGGCAGTTGTCCAATTCGAATCGATTTTCCTTTCCGACCAAATTTAAGTAGCGAATAATATTAAGTACATATGTATGGGAGAGGTACTAGAAGATGGAATGATGGTATGTTTTCTTACGAAGCCATTTTTCAAACATTTAATGAGTCTTGAAAAATTTTTTAGCGTTTGGCTCATTTCACCGGAACTTCGCTTATACCGAACTGACGGTTTTGGGGAAAATCTGGATCAAAAAATTGAAACTTTAAGAAAATAAAAAGGTTGTCTCCGTTGAAATCAGAGGCAACGTGACAAACATCATAATTGCTGTTATCATTCGATTTCTAAGCACAACTCCAACTTCGTTTAACTTATTTGTTTATTAAACTGTCCCTTCATAAAGTCAATCTTTGAACTTATTTGAAATTATCCATGAAGAAGCATATAATTCAAGCTATCACTAATCATCGTCGCCATAACTGTGACTATCTCATAACTTCTTGTTGAACATAATTGCTAATGGATTACTAAATACAAATTATATTTAAAATAATTAGTTCAGTTTTAAAAATATTGATCGATTCGTACGATGGTTGTTATTTCGATGGGTTACAATTTCGTTTTCTAATGTGACAAACAGCGACTGATGGCCTTGAGCAATCATCGTTATACGGAATGCTTTAGATCTTACCTTAATTGGATCACCCTTTACACGCTTATCTGACTTGATGGTTCAGGGGACAACCGGGACAGGGCGTATTATATTTCACTTCAAGTTGTGGGATATCTTCGCCGAATGGAAAAAAAACATTCGTGGCAATAGAAAAGAAATAGAAAGTCAATAATAAAAAGGCAAAGTTCCATAATTTAAAAATTAAACGGTCTAATGAGCGGTTAAATGAGCGATTCATTCACTTATTTGTTAGTAAAAGAATCTTTCATCTTCTCTGCAAACGTCTGAAATCTCTGAAAGACTGAAATCTGTTAGGCAGTTTGGCTCTGAAAGATCAAGACATCTTAGGCCTAAATTCAGAAAAACAGTAATTTCCAATACTCCTTTTTCCTCCGAAAACGAAGAATTCTCGGTAACTGACTTTATAAGAATTATGTATATATTTCTTTCATTTAAACTGTCTAACATTTAGCTATCTTAAGCGATATTGTACGGTAGATAACTTCAGTCCAATGACGAGGATATTTTTCACCTTCTGAGCTGTTTACGAATTTCTGGTCAGAATGAAGTTGTGATGGGATAAGGGAAGAAAGTAGAAGAGAGAAGTTAAGGTCAGATACGGTGTTGGAGGGCATGAGTGGAAGGGTGCTGTGTAGAAGATGAGTACCCCCTGTTGAGCACTAAAGGAGCTAATTGAAAGGTTTACCGGGGGTACCTGCAAAATATTTGTTTGTGCGTGGATGCACAAGCTTTCAATTCCGGAAACGTATTTATTTGGGAAAAATGTGAAGCAAGTCAAGAAGGAACACCCCCATATCCTTTTTTTTCTTGCCGAACAGCCCGGAATCGGCTGTTTTTTAGGGAATCTTTCAAAAATTATTGAGCTATCTTGACTTAACCAGACACATGCATATTACTTTACTCATATATAGGTGGAATGTCCAATAGATACATTTTTCAGCAGCACATCAATCTGAAGGGCTTTTTTGGGCGACAGTGTCAGAAAAGGGTTAAAAATCGTGCTAACTCTAACAGTAGCGCACCTGGAAATGGAGGAGAATGTGAGAAACGTAAAGTCGTCATACTGAGAGTTGGATAAAGTAATGTAGAAAGTCAATATGGAATGGACTGAAGTATTAGTAGTCGAATGCATCATCCTTCATCTCAAAGAAGGATGAACATGGGAAATCCCTTTCAGAAAATAAGATTTAGAACGGAACTACTACGAAATTCAAGGAGAAAGACAAGTTATCACTTAGTAACTTTTGACATTCACAGGTACTGATAGTACTATCAAGCCTCGATGCCACTAATATAATTGACGTGAAACGTCCATTCCCATTCGATCGTCCACAGTTGGAATGGACCGAATGTATCGCACAGAAGACGTACTACAAGTTTTTAAAGGTTATGAATATGTTAAATGTTGGCATTCTTCAGGATATAAGTCCTTACCAAATCAAATTGTACCACACGATGATGTATCTCTGAGTACAGTATCCTAATGTAACAAAAGAGACAGACAACACGGAGACGAATAAAAACTACAGAGGCAGTTCCTGTTATCAGTACCCTTCGTAAAGTTTGCAAGCTTCGTTTTGAGAAATTTAGACTTTTATTCCTATTTGGTGAAGACTGATTTTGTCATTACTACCTCTTATCACTGTATAAGTCTATACGTTAAGTAAACTGATAGTATTGGCGATCACGTTCTCATTACATTCCCAGGATCGATCAGTGAATATTTAAAACGACACATATGTTACACCATGAATTGCGCATTTCTTGATTTCGAAGGAAGTGGAGTAATGGTCGAAAAATGACTTCATCAAAAAACTTTTAGAAATTATCAGGTGTACCTGGTGATAGCCTGACTATAGTTCCGCACTGCCATCGCTATGCGACGGGATTGAACTGATCTGTCATTCCGTCCTCTTCCGAAGAAGTAAAGAGAAAGAATTGACTACTTAGGGGAATGGAGGATGAATGTGTTGTGATTGATAGTGAGCTGTTGCTTTGCACTCAGACGTTTTGCTCGCAGATGTGTGATAACAATGTAATTATGTGCAATCAGTAATTCTCCAGCAATGTGTGAAATTTAAAAACGATCTTATCACACAGAAACCCTTACTTCGCCAAATTCAATTTGAACGTTACGAAGGAACTGTTGAAGTTAACAAAGCATAAAATAACAATAAACAAAAATTAATAGAGAGATTCCCCAGTGGATCCGATCTTAAAACGGTTTAATTGCAACGCAAGACGCCAACGATTGGATTGACTATGCCGAAGATGGGAGAGCTTTTTCTTTTCCATTTACTTTCGTTTTCTGAACCGTCAAAGAAACCAAGAAAAGAACACTATAAAGGCTTTATTACTTCAATCATCCTACCTACCGACCAGTCTGTACTTCGACACATACAAAAAAGTGTTGACGTAACGAATAAAGCAAATAATTATTTCTATGAGTCACTTTTCCAGACGACAATAAATTGTCTGGGCAGACAGTCTACTGCAGTGAATAATTACTTATTTCAAATATTTTTTGAAATGAAAATAAACAAACGGAGAAATAACTGATGTAACACTGCCGTGCGCGTGTACATATATATGTGTATGTGTGTGTGTGTGTGTGTGTGTGTGTGTGTGTGTGTGTGTGTGTGTGTGTGTGTGTGTGTGTCATTCATTGCTGTCTAGACGGGTACGTTTTTTTTTTCTCGCAGCTACTATTAACCCAAATACAACCTGTCTGCGCCGTAGCTCTGAAAATGTTCAATAATTTGTTTTATACGTTGTCCTATCGTTCCAGCGTTCAAATAAAGATCCTTCTTGTGTCTCTGAAAGAGAAGAAAAAAGAGGTGAACGAAGAAGACATAATAAAAGTATGGTTGCTCTACGGATAGGAAGGACAATTATGCCATGTAAACGGACAGTGACCAATCAGTAGGGTTGTCATTTGTGGACACAATTCGTATCTCTCATAATAGGCCCAAACCTGTTTGAATTAGTAGATGGAAAGAGGTATAATGATGGATGGAGGAGGTTCGACGTATCGTAGGCTTTACATTATAGTCAGTGTATTTGAAAACCTTTTACCAAATGATAGTGGCAGTCAGGGCGGAAGGAAAAAAAGAAATGGAAGTCTCAAGAGGAACTTTAAATTTTTTTTCACCCCTTTTTCTTCAAATGTCAACCGTTAATCAGAACGTCGTCGTGACATTTCGAATGTTACTTATAGTTTTAAGAAGCAAAACTTTTCAACCGCGCACTCGCTAATCTTATGGGAAACAAACTTAGACATAGTCATACGACCACTGCTGTTTGGAGAACTTTAGAAGAGTGAGCTGCAAATTTTAACATTTGATTTCGAGCGAAAGGAAAATTATAAGACTTATTTTCGGAGGTGTGGAGGATTGAAATGCCCTCGCCAGAATGCATTCATTTCACTGAAAACAGAGAGGGCAATAAAATTTGAGAAGTATAAGGTTTAGGACATCAGAAAAGCTACATTTCGGTCAGGTAATTTCCTCAAATATCGCTAAGCTAATTTTCCCTTCCTTCCCATACTTCTCCACTTCATTGCCAAAAGGTATTTATACAAATTGTCTTAGAAAAGAAATGCATTAGCAAAATACAACGTCCACAACAAGCTTTCTGATAGGATTGCTTAGACGCAGCGCATGCATAAGTGTTCGACTGATTGCCTGAAGAGCGAGCAGCTATGATAAGGAACGCAAAGATCATGGAGGGACAGCTGTTATTAACATTTTCGTTATCGATTATAATTTATAAAGGAATCGCTTTAGAATATCTTCAGTCAAATAAATACCGAAACACTCACTTCTATCAGTTAATTTATTTGTTTCATTTTATCCACTTGTTTAATTAATAAATTGATTAATTTTATTATTATTATTATTTTTATTATTATTATTAATTATTATTATTATTATTATTATTATTATTATTATTATTATTATTATTATTATTATTATTATTATTATTATTATTATTATTATTA
>JABVXW010000215.1:0-94929 GCA_013365375.1 Litomosoides brasiliensis | reverse complement strand
ATTTTTGCAAAGAAATAATGAAAAAAAAGTGAAAATATACAAATTAAATTGAAATAAATTATAAAATAATTCATTGAAATTATACAACAAATTTCACGTTGTAAATCCTGCAAATGCGACATATTAATGGGTAAAGGTCACGTTTTATACTAATATCATACAGTATTTTTGATGTACATACATTTGCAACACACACACACACACACACACACACACACACACACACACACACACATAGATACTTGTATAGATGAACACATATCAGCCTGTACGGACGAGCAGACAAACACATACACACCCACACGCTCACACGCACACGCACACACATAAATAAATGATCTGATAAGATAAAACAGCGAGGGCGCATGCATACCAACGTTATCTTAATCGGTTTATGTATGCGCGTATATGGTATGAGCATATGTTCACCATTATTGATCTTTTACCCTAATCAGTTAGTTCGTTGTTATCACTCTATTATCTCATTTATCTATAATTGCTATTGCTAAAACTAATGATTATCATTATTCATTACTAAATCATTTAAACTATTAGAATTATCATTACTGTTAGTGTTTGATGAACAAAATTTAGTCCAAAATACACTAATGAAATTATGAAAAACATATTTGAACGGATTTGTTTCCAATTTAATACTTCAAAAAATGACGCTCTCAAAAATACTCTGCAAAATAAGCAGTCGAAAAGTCAATCAATGAACAAATAAAGTAATAATAATACTTCGATAAATATGCTAATGAAATGGTAAATGAACGGATAAATTTCTTTTCGACCTTTTACATTTTACTTCATTAAGTATTGCAGCAAATTTTTAAACGTTATTAAATGAATAAGAATTAATGAGTAAATTAGGAAAAAAGAGATTGAAATGTAATTGGATGTGAAAATAAATTAATTTTCATCTTAAAATAAAGTTCGATATCATTTGATGATGAGGAGGAGAAGGAAGAAGAGGAGAGATCAATCGATGGAATGTTACTAACATTAATTAAAAGAAAGAAAAGAATTTAAAAATTAGGACTTTTTAAGAAGTTAAATGTTAAGGAAAACAAAAAAAACAAGCACCAAAAGTTTTTGTAAAAAGAATATTAAAGGAAAAATGCAGTGATAAATGAATTAGGAATTAAATGGAGTTAAATATCTAACGCTTAGACAATTAAACAAAAGTTGCTTTATGCAACTTTGCTAGAAATGAATAAATGATTAGTAATTAAATGGAGTTAAATTTTCTGAAATTTAATTTAGCTATTCAGTTCCATTCTGAAATCAAAAATGACATTTAGCAGAGCACATCGATGATCAGATAGTGAACCGACCAGAAAAATATTCAATAACATACTAGGAAATAGAATAAACAGAGCGGGATGAAACTGAAAATAAAAAAAAAAGTAAACCAAATCAAAATATAACCTTATTAATCGACCACAAAAATGACTGAAGCAATTATCAACCAATTTGAATTCTCAAGTACCATCCAATTATTCAGGTTGATTGAATATGTTGAATATATTGGTTTGATTAATAATGAACAGCAAATTAGTCAGATTTTTTCGTTTTCTGTTTCAATCCAGGAATTAATCATCAAAAATCAAACATCAAAAATCGCTCTGGAAAGGCAATAATATGCATTTTTTTCGCATAAATGATAAATTTAAAATTGAACGTAAAAAATTTTAGCTAAAATACTCATTGTACTATAAATAAATAATAGTAGTAGCAATAATAATAATTAGTAAATAGATAATAATAATTAGTAATAATAATTAGTGATAATAATAGTAATAGTTAATAATTGGTAATAACAATAATAAGTAATAAATAGTGATAATAATAACATATTTTTATCATTACGTAGTATCACGACTTTTTAGAAGTATCACTTTTTATATATATATATATATATATATATATACATATTTGTATATATATGTTAACAATAAATTGCATGATGATATAGAGTGATACCAATATTTCAGGAAATATGAACGCTAATTTGAATTACATTTAAATTATAACAGAATAGATCGCAAGAAAAATATAACATTATAATATTCTATATGTTTTTTTCTCATTTATCATCTGTCATTAAGCGATATAATTAAACAATAGGAAGACATGCAAATGTAAAAAAATTGAACGAATTGATACTACCAAATATTTAACGTAAAAATTCGAATTGCCATTAATTGTCAGCAATAAAATTTCTTTTTTCTTAGCCAAATCTGTATAATTATAATTGAAAAATGATGAAATTATTGAATAAATTTAAATATTGCACAATCGGCAACGCATGTATGTAATAGAATATCTTTAAAAGAAAAGAAAAAAATAAAATGAAATTAATCAAAAAAAAGAACGTAAAAATTGTAGATGAAATTTTATCTTCTTGATGATGATGAAATGTCTGTTTCAGATTGGATGAATTATCACAAAATATGATCATTTATATTCAATTTAACATGATCATAGATTACAGTGATATTTCAATTGCACGTATTTTATATTCAAAAAATCATCAACAATTATAATCATTAGAAAAATTTTTTGATATCGATTTTTTAATTATTTCTCTTGATAGTAATAACTGATAATAATAATAAATAATAATAATAATGATAAAATACTTAAAACATGAACAGTAATAGCAATTGATGATAAATAAAAATAATAATTGATATCCTTATTAACACAGATTATCCCAATCAATTTTGATGGAGGAAAAATCAAATAGCCTGTATAAAGCTATTTCTTTATGCAATATGTAATAATGATGATGGTAATGATGTTAGTATTTAGGTGTAATACTAATTCTACTATTGTCGAATGTACCGCTACATGGTAGTAACCGGTCGAGTAAGAACCGGAATAGCAAGCAGTAAAAACTGTCACAGGAAAAAAAGTTGCAAAGGAAAAAAAAGCACTAAAAGAGGAAGAAACGTGACAGTTTAATGCTTCGAATAAGTTAGTATTAGTAATTGATTATGTGTATTATTGTAATTGTAATTATTCTATAAAATCTGTTGCCATTTCTGATAAGATATTTTCATTTCAATCTAATCTCTTTCCATTTCTAATATTCAAATCCTAACTAACACTACTAATTTAAGCCTTTCTGTATTGTTGCTGTTTTTTTTTACTTTTAAAACAATGAAAAGAACAAATTTTCATTTGTAAATTTTGTTTGATTAAAAACGATGACGGAAATAAAAGGGCAAAAATTATTGATTGATAGGTATTACATTATGGATTTTTATTATTAGGATTTCTCTTTTGACAATTTTAGACATCGGTCATTTCATCAACACTAATTGATTGTATTTTCAACTGAACGATCGATTTCATTTTCTCTTATAATTTTGAAGAAAAGAAATTTGCTTGCTACACTTAGACAAAATTTAACTTCAAACAATATTATTGATTTTATTGCACAAAAAAACTGGAAAGGAAAAAGACTTGCTTCCTTTGAAGTTAAAGTATTAGAGAAAATATTTTTTTCTATTAATTATAACTAATAAATAAACGAAATCCTTCTTAATCAAACACTAACCACTAATTGTTATTGAAAAAAGAAATATATTTGCAAAAATTAGAAACAATTATGGCAAATGACTCAAATAAAATACATTTATTTAAGATTAAAAATTACAAATACTTAGTGATAGCAATGGAATGATTAATTTGACAAACTATTCCATCCGCTTCTTCTGTCCTTGTTCTGTGATTAACGTATCAAAATACACTTTAAGATACTTGAAAGGACAAGAAAAAAAGAAGGAAGAGACAAACACTGAAAAGTTGTTGACAACGATGACAGTCAATTTACAGGAGATGACGCTGTATGACGTTAAAAAACAGAAGGATCACAGTTCTATCGTAACTTAACTTTTAAATTTTTACTTCAAGAAATTTAAAACAAAGAAGTAAGAAAAAGAAGTTATCAACTTTCTTTTGTAATTTCAGAGTTCAAATTTATACAATTATTCTTTTTTTGCTTCAAAAACAAAAAATTACGAAGTATTTGTGAGATGTCGCAAAGAAAATATGCACCATTTATCATTGTATGATAATTTCCTCAAATATTGCAAAAGCGAATGATAAAATCAAAATGGAAATATTTCTCGCAACAAATATGATATTAACTGCTTTTTTTGTTTCGGAACATTAATAATATAAATGTATTATTTGCATTATTTGAAATCAGACATTCCATCAGTAGTTATTTATGAGACCTTTTTTAAAACAAATTTTGAATATTTTTTTATATGAAAGGAATTTTAAAATATCAGAAAAGTTCACTTTATCCAATAAAAGGAAAAAAAGGAAGAAAGGAAGAGAAAAAAAGGAATGGAAGGGAGAGTTGGAGAGTTTTCTCTCGAAATATTAATGTCAACAATGCATTATTATACATATATATGAACCATAAAAATGTCACGGAAATTACGAAGTGAAAGAAAAAAGTCAAAAAAAAGGAAAGATTCTTCCTTTAGTCGTTGGCTATTGAAAAGGCAGGAAAAAAAAGACTATGGTTTTTCATTGTTCATATATCACAGAATTGAATTTTATCACTGGTGGCGGCACTCTCTTTAATCTTTTATCTGATTGCATTTCAGATATAACAATAAAATTGGTTTCTGATGAATGTTTTAAATTTAGCTTATCAGTTCTGTTGCATTATGCATGACAATGAATGAAAAAAACAACTTTTCTTCTCCCTTGTCATTAATACTAATCACATATGTTCTCTTTTTCTACCTTCAAAAAGGTGAAGAAATTTTGTTTATGGGAAAATACATATACTTTTCACGTGTATTTTTCACGTATATTAAAGGAGATTGTTTTTCACGTGTACGAGTCTTTTTGAAGTATATGAAAAAAGAATAAAAGGTTATATGTGTGCACATTGCGTATATAACTGTGAAAAGTTCAAACGATGAAAGAATTCTTATTCCTAAGAATAACAGCGTCGTTAATTTTTCCTGTCATTCCAAAAAACTTCTATACACATCAATTTGGATGTAAAATTACTCGAAGAAATGTGAAGGAAACAGAGAAGAAGGAAGCCAAATCACAAGATTCCCATAAATTCACTTCACAATTTCTTCTACATCCCACTTATCCGTGTACACACCGTACATAAGTATACGTGCTAATGATAGACAAAAATAGGTATTGTAAAATGATGTCACCGAAACTGAACTTCAAATCAAAAACCGATGTATTGTACTTTATACCAAATGTTCGTATCATAACAAAACAAATTCAAAGCAATAGTTTGAATTTTTTACTGATAAAAATTACTCATCTATATGGTATAGTATCATTTAGAAAAAAATGGAAGGAAACAAATTTTAAGTCTTAATAGCTACTTAAAGATAAGGAGGCTTACGCGACGTGATCTTGGTAAGTATAAGTGAAACAAACGTGAAAGAATTGAGCGTAATACTACCACTTAATACTCCAGACAACATAACAAAATAAACAAAAATCCCTATCAAATAAAACAAAAAAATACCAGAATACTCAAAGGCAGACGTTTGATAGGATAAGAATAAATGCGTACTTCGAAAGAGCTATCAACACAAATACACAAAAAGTGATGCTAAACTGACGTGTGAAGGTAATTCCTTTCGTGTTTTCAAAATTTCCAAAAAATTGTCTTTTTAATTTAATAGTTAAGTGTAACATATAAGCCATTAAGTAAATGTGTAAAACCCTAATCAAATCAGATATTCATAATTATAGTGCCATGTTAGAGAATTTAAGCTTTAATAAAATAAAGTTTAAATTATATATAATTTAAATTAAATGTAATGAAATCATATTTCTATTTAAGGTTTTTTCTAATTTAAACTTACACTGCACGATTACTTCAAATATGCCCTTTCCAAACTTCTAATAATTAAAATTCGAGATGAAAGAAAAAAGAGAAAGTGAAAATGATAAGAAATCAATTCATATAGAATAATAATTGAGAAATAAAAGAGAAAAAGAACGAGGGAAAAAGAAAGAGAGAGGAAAGGAAGAAGAAAGTTGTTATACTTTCCATTCAAACTAATAATATCTTCGAATAGTTTGTATTCGATTTAATTTGAATGTCATCCGGTTAATAACATATAGCAATAATGATAATGACCGTATGTGGGACTGAAGGGATCACCACACATATGTGTATATCTCTGAAACAGGTAACAGGGAAAATGATAGTATTACAATACCGGTTTCATCATCTTTTCATCCTTACCTTTTATGTGGCTGTGTAGAGGTAGATGATGTACGAGTGAGTGTTAAACTATTTTGATAAGATATTGAATCACACCCACACCCACACACACACATATATGTGTATATATAAACTTGTTATTGGTCATCAATGAAAACGTCACCTCAATATCACAGTTTTTCGACGTCGTTGTAACGGAAAAAATATTAAATAATGAAACGATGTAATCGGAACTGGAAAGATTCAAATCTCGCGATACAAACATCTGGAATGTATGGAATGTCCTAATGACATGTGTGTATTGATCATTTCAGTAGAATCTATTCTGTCATGGAAGATATAAAATTTAGTAGTGCAGAAAGTGAAGAATAAAGAGAATGAAAAAGGTAAAGAAAATAAACAGTGAAATTAAAATGTATTATGAAATTTGTTAATTATGCTAAAACACTACGAAAATAGTAAATTCTGCTGAAAGGTATTCTTGTGAAGAAAGAAAGTAAAGAATGGAAGAACTAGACTTATTGCATTACCTGACTGGATAATAAATAATGCATGCACTGTTAAACTGGATAATTAATGAATGTAAATACGGTTAACAAGAAGTATAATGAAACTTTGAAAAAGATAAAATATGAGTGGTAGTAAATGGACTAACAGTACAGCACTTGATGATCACCTTTTACTTGATTCTTCAATAGCCATTTCTAGTTCTGTCATAAGTCACTTATTCCATTATTACAGATCATATCAAATATCGATAACCAAATCAGACAGTCGAACCGGACAGCATTCTGCAAAGTGTATCTTAATTCGACTTGAAAGGCGACAAAAAAAATAACATTTGATGAATAAACCGTCTAATTAACAGTTTAATTACACAAGCTTGAGAAGTTGTTCACCGCATATCGAGTGGTACTACAAATGTCGGATTGAGCTTCAATTGCTGGGATTCGCAAATGGTTGAAATGGTGGGTGAATCCAGAAAGAATGCCTCAAGTCATTCGAAAAAAGTGAGTGAAATGGATGATGGCTTTATAATAAGGGAAAAACAATTTGGTGAAAAAATAGGAAATTCGGAAAATATCTCCAGAAAGCATACACTTTCTTGACTGTAGCTTTTGCTGGCCAAACGCCAACTTATAGAATTTTGGAATGAACTGGAAGATGGATGGAAGCCAGTTTAGGCCAAATGCGTTAAAGAAGGAGGAAGATAGGTTTTCGTGTAGGTGGCAGGATGTTTAGTTAGGTGTTAAATTATTCTTCCATGACATAGGCTGTCCAGAAAGTCTTGAGTGGAAAGTTGGCTGTTACTGACGCACTGTGACGCATGGATTATTCAGTGAGGAGCGAGGTGTGCAGATCTTCTGGTGGGTAGTGGGTTGTTTAAGTTAGTTAGCTTAATTAAGAATTTCCCACGTTCGGTACACCGCTCTATCTGGCCCAAAAAGTACGTGTTATGTGAAAGATATGACAAAGAGTTAATTTTGCTAGCTTGTTGCAACGTGGTACTAACAACAAATGTTTGTGTAGATGTTCAAGGCTGCTAACAAACATTGTATTTATATATTTAAAAATGTTTCGTTGCACTGCCGCAAATCTTTATTTAGCAAATGTGAAAGTATTAGTTTCAGTGGATCCGTGGATAGGCGTTTGAGGAGCTTGTATGCACTAACTGTTTATATTTATGCTCGTAAATTCACTTTAGTTTATTATCTCTTACTTTTGCTATCATTCATTCTAATTCTTTTTTTGAAGTTTGAGTTGTTTTAAAAATAAATTCAAGGCCTTAGAATTTTACTAAAATATATATTAGCTTTACATCTGTATTTCAACTTTCTCATTCCTTTAAATTTGAATTCTTGCCAGTTTTGTTAAGCATAACGTGTTCGAAATGTAGTTTGCTATTCTTTGCCTTTTAAAATTTCTTTAGAATTTTATGAAACTGTAAAGTGTATGAAACTGTAAAGTGTAAGTTACGTAAAGTTTGCTCGACCAAATTTAAGTAGATTAAAATTTTTAATTTTTTAATTTCAATTTAATAAAATCTGATTCAATTTTGAATTGCTTATAGTTATCAAGCAAATACCGCAAGTACGCAGGAACTGTACGACAGCAAGTAGTAGGAAAAACGTAACTAAGTAACATTTGTCAACCATTTTTTTTTCGTCTGAAATCCTTTATAGAAATTCCTCTCAAATGATTTGACAATTCGTAAATTATATCCAAGAAGTGAATTATACTTCAGATTTTTATAAAACAATTAGAAATGTATTTTGTCAGTGTTCCCGATAGCTTAACGGACAATTGGATTAGATAAATGAATAAATAGAATTCACAAATTCGTAACTTTTCAGAAAGTTAAAATAAGCGATTCTGTCACGAAACTTGAACTCATTCGAGCGTTAAACGATCAAGAACATCATTGAAGACTATAGGTCGCTTCACTTCTAGAAAAGTGAATTACATAGGAGTTGAAGATCTTCCTTGTCCTTTTTTCCCTTTTTTTGATTTTAAAACTCCGACTGATTTGAGGTTGAAATGGAAACGACATCGGAGGCATTCAACAATTCACTAAAAAAACTTTGCGAACAGTATGATCAAGAAATGGCCAACATTGAAGTAGATCTTGATATACATGTTAGTTTCCTTTACTTGCATATGAGTATGAGAGCAAAAAAAAAAGCAAGGCAGACATACTACGTTTAGCAATAAAAGTGCGATTCCATCTGCTTGACACTAGTTCTGCATAAAGTTCACTTTGTATATATTGTGTTAAGAACTCATGTTTTGTTTCAAAATAAGTTTGTTTTTCAATAATATCGCGATCCAACTTTTATTGTCTGAATCATGTCAGGAAAAACTTATAAAGCTTATGAAGGAAAACTGTGCAATCAACCAGCAACAATTATCGTCAATGGAGAAAAACAGGGAGCAAATGGCAAAAGAGTTGCAGCTGCTGGATGAGAAAACAAATGAACTTGTTCAAAGGTTTTTTTCCAAATAAGCATACGGATATGGTATTCGTAAAGTTTGCAACTTTGAAATTGTTGTTTTAAGTTTCCTTGACTTTTTAGTACTAACTCACAAGGCGAGAAAATTGAAGAATTGAGACGCGTGCAACAACGAATTATGAGTGGTATCAGTGATGGTTGGTAGAATTTCTGGATTTCCGTAAAACCTTATATTTGAAAAAATGTAGCTTAGGAATTGTTCTGGAGTTTTAAACAACAAAGTGCCGTATTCTTATCGTGCGTGATATCGTTCATATGTATTAAAAATATGGCCGTATCGAATGGCACATTCAGGTATTAATAACACAAGCTTATTCGAACCATTTGAACTTAATCGATTAACATTCTTGATTGTGATCTGAAATCGAGACCAACTTGGATGAATCCCCAGACTTAAAAGATGTGGACAGCTGGTAGAATAAATCGCCTAAATTTTTCATATCGTTTAAAGATATGAAATTTACGTAACGAGGAAACTTATCGCAGTAGGAATCCTATGATTTTTATTCCTCAAATTTTAAATTGCTCATAATAAATGAATATTACAGTGCTGGAGTGTGCTGGATCATCATATTCGATAAAACTGATTACGGAAGATTTACTCTAAAAAGAAGATTTACCTATAAAACTGATTACGGAAGATTAGCTTTGTGATTATGACAAGCATTTTACTGCCAAATGTTTTGACAACAGTTAATAAGATTATAAGTGATGGATGAAAATTTGTATGAGATTATAAATAACAAATGAAGTATTAAACCAATGGCTGGGTAATATTTTTTCTGCGGCGTCTTATCTTACTAAAATTACGAGTAAATTTGAGTATAATTTATTTAGCACAAATAAAATTTGGATAAAAATATTGGACGTTATTTTATAATAACTTGCAGAACAAGTGCTTATAATAACAGGAGTAAGTATTTGTAGTTCAAGAATGTCTACTTGCTGCTCAAAACACTGCTCAAAATGACTTGGATAAATTGCGTTCAACAGGAAAAGAAGCTGAGATATTCCTGGAAAGCAGCTTGGTTTCATCCGACTTTTCTAACGGTAATGAAGCAATTTGTCAAATGAATTGTTACTTTGGAAAAGCTTTATTTAGCTCATATTGAAATATTCATATTGAAAAGCTTGCAGTTGCATCGAAGTTACAAAATTGCCAGAAAACATTCTCTTTGAGGGTGCAAGAATCAGTTGATTATTTGTCTTCAGTGGTTCGTCTATCACACTTTCTCGATGTTAACATAATTTTATACTTTTATTTTTATATAAGAATGTGTTAAAAATTTTTTGACTTAACATTTTTATGAACTAAAGACCGAAGTTTTCTAGATTGTGACATCGTTACCAGCAAATTTAAGAGTTGAGTAAAGGTTGATTTGATTAACACTTGTGTAAACAATTAGGTACATAGATAATTGATTGTGCATCAAATAAAAGAATCGGAGTTAAGATGCTATGCATACAGTTCTTTGTAACAATTGTTTAGAAATCAATTGCGGATGAAGCTAATCACTTACAAAATCTTGAGAAAGTTTTGGAAGAAATGAGGATGAATGCCGCAAATTTAGAGAGACAAATTGGTAAGTGTTGAGTAGCTGAAAATGTTGCATTTCGGATAAGTGTATAATTTTTTGTTTCCCAATTGCTGCGTATTTGATTGAGATTACTGACAAATGCTAAACCTAGGTGAAATTGACGCTCAGTGTTCCGTTTGTCACGAAAAAATCGAATTATTAAATGTGGAAAAAGAAGAAGAAAAACAACGACGAAATGCTATATCGGAAAAGTACAAACAACAGAAGAGCCTTATTGCGGAACTTAGATGTAATCTTAATAATCGTAAGAACGACAAGAAGTTTCTTTCTGAAAGCGTGAATTGTAAGAAGCAAGAATTGGTTAGTTTTGCATACTTTTGATGAGATTTAGCGACGAAATTTGAACGAATGTCATTTGGCAGAAGCAGTTATGTATTGTGTCAATTTTTGCAATGAAATTTCTCCCACATTTACTTAATGTCTGTTACAGAACGACAACGAGGAACGTTTTAAAAAAAAAGGCTCTGAGATCGCAGTTATACAACAAGAAGTAGATACGATAAAGAACGAATTAGCAAAAATTGAGAAAACTATGAAAATTGAGCATGAGATGCACGAGCAGAAAGTTCAGGAAATTAAGGTCCCCATGAAAGTTTTTTCTCAGAATACTGTCAGTCAGACGTTGCCTAATTTAAAATTGGTATTATGCTCTCCTATCACAAGTTGCGTTATAGTTGGTCGGTTTGGATGGTTATGTTTAATTAAGGTGGATACGCACATAAAAATATTTTGAACTTCGACATTTATTTTTTATTATTTCAATTTTCGTTTACAACTTTCTGTAACTGATCAATGTACAGAGCGGAGGTGAAGCTAATATATCCGCTATAAAGTCAGTCTTAATGGGTCTACGTGAAGAAAAAAGCGCAAAGTTTCTACAGGTAAACAGTGAAGATTTATATTTCTAATTCGATTTTTCTGGAGGCCATATAAAAACAATAATTGTGCAGTGCCTCGTTACATACTCAGCACTTATCGAAACATGTATCTGTATGTTGATGTATCTTGCCATCTTAAGATTGAACAAATTCGTGATGATCTCAGTAAGAAATCGCAATTGGAGACTCATAAGAAAATCAATGAAGAAATGAAACAGAATTTGGAGCAGTTAAAGCAGGAAAAAGCACAACTTCAGCTTTCACTTGAAGAAAGAGAAAACCATCGCAATGCACAAGTTCTAAATTTTTTCTTCTTAGCTGAGTGCTAATGGTTTTGTCATTTAGGGTATCAAATGATTAAAGAGCATCATTTTGGCTTGCTAGGTTCGTGTTGGTTTTCTTCACAACTATATATAATAGAATTCTAAGAATACTTCTAGATGAGTACAGCAATTTTTTCAGGGTTTATTGAAATTCGTGTGTGGTGGATTGCAATAAATTTATTTTTCAGCTTTCTGGAATGAAAGCCATGAAAAATGCATTTCAAGAAAGTAGGCTAAAAGCTTCGGAGAGACGTGAATTTTTGATGGAGGAAGTGAAGCGTGTCAGTGAACAGATTCTAGATCTAAAGCGTAAGATTGTGGTGAGTTAACTTTTGATGGGCATATTTTATTGATATCGAAAAAATAGTCTTCGTATTGATAGTTTATAAAGTGGAAATAGGGTTTGTAGGACTTACCAGCATTTTTGTATTTATGCTACATAGATCTAAGAAAGAATATTTCTCTTTCGTGAAATCTTATCATTATATTGCAAAGGCGGAAGAACGGCAAGCAATAAATAGGCAACTGAAAATGACGCCTGTTAGCAAGAGTATTGGTACTCTAATACACCGCGCTTTTCAAAAAGAAAAATGTCGACAAAATCGAGCAGAAGAACATGGGTCACTAACAAGGCAATTGACAGGTGAAGGAAGAATGGACCAAGAACTGCGTGGAGTAGTATTTAACAAGGTTTTTCCTAATAATTTTCAAGTTTGACTTACATTTAAATTGTACTTACTTCAATCACGCGCTATTCATATTATAAAGGCACATTTTCAGAAATTTAGGTTCGATGACTAATTTTTTCAAGATTTTTTGAGGTCTGATCGGTTAACAGATATTGGCGACTCGTTTAAATCTCTTTCTCTTTTTCAAATGAACATCATTTTGATTCTGGTACCTTGCTTTGAATTTGAATGGGTATTGCTAGAAAGTATTCAGATATTAGAATGGAAACTTTTAAACTTGGACCTCTTATGAAGTTTGAACTTGGCTTTCTTGAACAGACAGAAAAGAACGAAGGAAACGTTAGGGATGTCAAGCAGGAGAAGTCTGGAGACGAAGAAACTACTGTTCGGAAAACTAGTCCGCGAAAACTGCTTCCAAACAAAAAATCTGCTGAGGACGAGAAAGTATATTAAATTCTATGCATATTTTTTTAATTTGCTTTAATTTCAAGCAATTTTGCAGACTACATCTTTCATTAATTGATAAATTTCAGATGAAATCAACTTTTGTTGCCTCAGAAGTCAAGGAGCCTCTTATCAGCGTTAAAAACAATGAAGATGGAGGAGGAGCACAGATACCAAACACTCAACAAGAAAATGCGCATCCACATCGATGTTCCGCGAATGAAAACAATAAAGGTTACCCCATACTTAAGTACCAAAATTTTGCTTTATTTACAGAACTAGTATCAGATACGCTGCTAAATGTTTTAGGCTCAGCAAAAATGAGACGCCAGCCTCGTAAAAACGAAAAAAGAAAGGGTCAAACAACACGGTAAGCCAATCGTTATTTGGTTTCTAATTTCGTAATTATCCACCAGGTAGTAATCGATATCGCTGATGAATTATTTATTTAGTAGTAATTCGGCTGTCACACTTTTCGATAGTGACGTATCAACGAGTACCATCAAACCGATGTATGCGTCAACTCCACTGCTTCAGAAGTATCTTTTTTTGATAAGAATCTTGTATTGATTCATACTTTACCAGGTCGTTAATCTTAGACTTAGATCCGTGGATTACATTTTCAGAGATGAATCTTCGTTTTGTAGTGATACAGCAAGAGATAAGCAAAAGAAACGTGGAAGACCGAAGAGCAAAAGAGTAAGCATGCTTTAATTTAATATTGATATTCATGTAAAATGAGTAAATAATAAACAATATCAGGGACAGTTTTCAGGCTGGAAAGGGGACTCGTGCTGGAAATGGTAATTCTAAGTCTGAAAAGAAGAAAGATGCTTATGATTTGGACAGTGATTTTGATTAGATGAAGCGGTAGTGATAGTTCAGGCTAATACTCTGTTTTTCTTCGGACAGTTCCGAATTTTGATGTTTGATGGAAAATTTGATATAAAAGAAAAACTAAAAAAAAAGAAACATAAAGCAAAACTAAAAAAAAAACTAAAAAAAACAAACATAAAGCAAAACTCAAGAAACACAAATGTGTTTTTCTTGAGTTTTGCTTTATGTTTGTTTTTAGTTATGCTCTTCAAAATCACACACATAAATAATTTGTATTTAGTTTAATTCCGCGGCTTATTTAAGGTGAGTAAAAGGTGAGCAAGTTTTGTTTGCCTGCAAAACGCAGAATTATTTTTTGTTGATGTAGTTAAGTTTAAGACAGTTTATGTTAATGTTTTGTATTTGTTTCTGTTGAATAAAGTCATTTATCGCATACAGTAAAGTTTTTTGATAAAAGTCAATGAGAAAATTGTTCATGATATGATGCACCTATCATAAATATGCAAGATTAGTTGAAGTTTGGTAATAGTGTTGCAACTAATGAAAGCAGGTTAACTTTGGGTGGATGCCCGAGTCTTGCTTAAATCGTTTTTCCAAAAATAAGAATTGAGAATTAGCAAAATTTGTTTTTTTAATATTTCCCTGGCATTACGTCAGGTTTTGGTCTTGTGATTGCACATTAGGAATTCTTTAGATTTTCGCATTTTAGTATTAGCATCTTCTTATCAGAAATAGTGAATTATTTCCAAGTATTTCTGATACTTTCATTTACCTCAAATTATGGGTTTAAATAAACAGTAGGTTTTAGTTATCAGTTCAAACTGAGAAATCATGTTTTGGAATCCTAAGAATTCATTCCATAATCAGGTGTATGCTACTTGCAAGAAAATATACAAATTTCCGTTTTATTGTGCTTATCCATAGATATCACTGGGAGAGAATGGAAAGTTTTGAATTAATTAGGACATAATTATCAGGTTGGAAATATTATACTTGTGCGACGAAATATTCTATTGCTTTTTCGGTTTTTATGAGGTAGTTCTCAGGTCAAGCTTCCAGTATATATTAGAAGTGTTTTCGAAGTCTGAATTTGGAAGATTATGTGTACAAATAACATAGGTAAGTGGATGTTTGGAGCGACTATACAGATGTTAGTTAATATTCTGTTTCGGAAGGGAAAAATTTGTTAATGCACGAATAATTTATCGACAAACACCCACAAATATATTCTAATTACTAATTTGAAAGTCTAAGATATTTGGATTTAAAGGAATTGAAAAGTTCGATTTAGTTTACTCATCTAACATTTTCAATATTATATGCATGGAATTGAAAGAATTGTGGGTGAAGTGATGTAGCATTACTTCAGTTCATCGACCTATCGACCTCTCATATATTAATATCAGCTGCAAAATAACGAATACATAATCATTCAGGATTAGTCGGAATCATCTCAAGTAAATTTGCAAAAAAAACTGTCCTATATATATATATATATATATATATATATATATAAGTAAATTTTTTGACATTTTCATAAACAGATCGCATTATACAAGAATACATTATAAATTATAGAAATTTCTATAATACATTATAGAAAGAGATTATAACATATCCAATTTTTGCATTAACTGATCCAAGAAGTCGTGAATTTGAATTTCCGTTGCCGGACAATGCGTCTTTTGTAACAGATCCTTCAAATGAATACTATGAACTCTTCAGTATGGTAGCTCACAATGGCATTTATATTTTTAAAAAAAAATTAAAACTTAATGAACAAACATGTTACCATGCATTAATTTTCATATACAGAATCCGATGTGCTTTGTCGGATTCTGTAAGTGAAAATTAATTTACAGAATCCGACAACGTAATAATATAATGGCCTCTCTTGTAATAAATCTTAGGAAGCGATTTGAAAATTTGATTTCAGTCATTTACCGTAACATAACGACGCCTTTCCGATTCCGTATTGAGATCTAGGACTGCATCAATGTCAATATCAATGTCGTCCTGAAAACACTGCATGTTTGAGTTACATAATTAAGGTTCTCATTTTATATAAATTTAATGAACTACTTGTGGTGAGAGAGGTAAGATATACGGCGACCGTTATAACTTCAGTAGTGCCTAAGATTTTCTGTTCAAATAATTCATAATTTAATAGCGGTAATCTTTTTCATATAATCTTTTGATTCCTTCTTTTTTGGTTAAACTTTCTAAGACGTAGATATTTGATGTAGGGCATGGGATTAAGCTGATATGAACTACACCATTCTATTATGTGTATTCCAAGAATTAACTATTTTCAGGCTTCTAAGAACCTTAAAGGAAATGTTGCTCATAAGCAAAGCAATTTCTCCTTTCCCATAGAAGAAAAGTCTGGCAATAAAATTTGGCGGTGGTAGAATATTTTGTGTAATAAAATTATTTTTTATTTGATCATCTCAAATCGCATAATATCAAATAAATCAAACTGCTTAAAATGATTAAATAAGCAAAACTGTTTCAAATGACAATTTGAAATACATTTTAAATTATAAGCAAAACTGCTTGTAATTTTAATATATATCAAAGTGAAACAAAACCAACAAATTCAATTTGCTATTAGCAAATTTTTAAAACAAATTTTACCGTGGCAGTTTTATAAAGTCCGCTCAACTGATCGTCAATCCAACTTTCTACATTCATTCGTTTTTTAATTAGCATCATTTGATGTTTGCCATATTTCATTGTTAGCATACGACTTTGTTCATCTGTTTGCTAAACATATGACATAATTTGCTGTATTTAAATATATTAATTAATATTTGCAGTTTATTGATTTTATTTTTAAGTCACTGTTAGAAGGAGATTTCGATATTTTGGATTTTCGAAGGAAAAAAGTTTTAGAAGAAGAATGAAAAACGAACATCTTACTTTTTCTCAACTTTTTTTTCTAAAATTATTTTGTTAAAAATTGTAAAATGCACCTTTTTCATTTTTTTTCAACATATAAAGACAGTTCTTTATAGACAATTTTGTCGCTACAAGAACACCGTAAAATGCTGTTCAATCAAAAATTGTGTTAGTTTAGTGAAAATATAAACTTCAAAAGAAAAATTTTTCAATTTCATTGGGACGATTGAAAACGGAGTGAATATTGCGATGCTACAAAATTTCTTGATAATATTTAGTGTAGCTCATGGAAGTCAGAACAAGTCATATAAGCTATTTAATTTAAGTAACACTTTTGGGTAAAAACTATTGACTTTATGAAAATCCACTGAAATTAAATGACTGAATTACTTAACCCAGGTATTGATTTTATTAGTTTCCAATTTTAAGTTGCTTTTTTCAGAAAGTCTCATTTAAAGTAAAAACATGAAAGAAATTGGAATCATAATTTATAAAGCTGAAGTTTTCGAAAAAAATCTGTATCATCATATCATTACAATCCACTTGACATGAATAAAATAAACATAATTTATTATTCATATTGTATATTTCAAGTTTATAAATGTACTCCACAACGTATAACATGAACGTGATCGTTTAATATAAATGTATAAACTATATAAAAACTTTTAATATAAGCGTATAAACTAAAGTATCAAATTCAAATCCGTCAATTTCATTGAATCATTTCAAATGTAATGCTCTGTGTGCATATGAAAAAAAATTCACTTCCAGTTCAATGTTTAACATAAAAAAGGACATTCGAAAGAATCAAAAAAGACCTGCCTGTCCATCATTTCACTTTGAATATTTTTTGATTGATTTTAGTTTTTAAAAATTAAAAAAAGACTGAAAACTCATTCCGTGAAAAAAAAGATATTGGAAGGGTTTCACAGTTCTACAAAAAAAACGCATTAAAATATTTGATCAGACAAGAAGGAGTGGATTAAATAGCTATATCGGTCAGTTTTGAAATTTTCGGAATACGCTTATTCAAATGCTTGAGGATATTTTTTGAAATTTGTGAAAAACACTGGAACAATTCAACTAATAACTTATGTGTAACAAAATTAATAGATTTTTTGCTGTTCGCAATATTAGCATGAAATTTGTTTACATCATGGAAAATTTGAATTTATATTAAATTCAAATTTAAATCAAATTCTTAAATTATGCTATAATTAATTGAGCACAATTTGAACTACAAAAAAGAAGTTTGAAAAAAAAGCAATAACCTTTCTGGTTTTTTGATCATTGAAGCGAGCATGTTTTGCGATATTTTCCGCCATCACCTGTTCTGCTCCAGCTGATCTCTCAGAATTGTTTACAATTTTTGAAATTAAAATTTAGCTAAAATTTTTTTTTTTAAAAAAAGTTTCAAACAGTTGCCACTTTTTCCAGTACAGTTCAACACGCTGTTGTGTTAGCGAATTTTTTCAAATGGTTTAAAATGCCTGCAGGCAAATTAAAAAAGCATATGATTATCGGTAACGAATTCCACCAAATAAGAATTTTCGATCAACCATGCGAATGAATGAATTTCCTATGTTAGTAGTTCAACTAATTATTTTATTCAAAGCCAAATTATTGTTAAATAATGAATTGTTAAAAATTTTATAAAAATTGAAAGTTTGTTTGTTTTTATGTTATCCTTGTAAAGAGAAGCCAAGATTTCTAAACCATTTAAAAGATTAATTATTTTCCTAAGGCTTATTCATAAATGCATTTAAAGTGCATGGATTGTTTAACACAGTAAAGTATCACAATCAATATATCATATTCCGAAAAGGAAAAAAAGACAGGTTACTTGAAAAAAACTGAAATAAATGCGTAAAATGAAACTCTTAATTTGATAAGTTAATAAATAAGTGTAAGATGGAATGGAATAAAATGGTTGAAAGAGAGAGAGAGAGAGAGAACAGGAAAATGAAGTAAAACAACTTCATTGTTATTTGATTAATGCAATGAATGAAAACATTTCAGTCTGATATTCCCGAAAGAAATGATAATAGAAATAATGAAATGAAAGATCGATTGAACCAATTTCTCCAATCGACATTTCTGTTCTCTGAAATGCTTTCCTATTTGTTTCAAATAGCTCTCAACGAATGTCTAGCAGAGCCATACATCATTAGCTTCAAAAAATATCATCGATGAAAGGAACGGGAAGCTGTCGAAATGATTGGTAGTACGAATGGGTGTGACGACGCTCAACTCACTCATCGAACATTAAAGAAAATTTGAACACATTAGGAGAAAATTAAAAAGGTATTTTAATTGATGACAAAAGGAATCGTTTAGTTGATGCTATCATTACATCGAACTATTAATGATTGAGTATCAAGTGAAATGATAAGTGTAGTGCAATGATTAAATTCATCATAGATTGATGAGGAATGAGTATGCTCATAATGATATATACATCCTTTCCTATCAACAATCCTCATTATATGTAATGATAATTAATCATAGAAGATAAGTGATAATAAACGACTAGCAAACAGTGATAATATCAATGATCACTGATCGTAAACGATGAATAAATGTTGAAGAATGACCATAGTATAGCATATCATTTTATTTTGTGGGTTAAATAAATTCGATAACGGTTGGTTGAAGTTTTCAATTAACAGTTTCATGTGTGTTAACTATTTTCTTCTGTAATGATTTAACACTATCATTAAATTCATTTGACACACATTGGTATTTAATGACTATTACATAGCCCTTTCCTCATTTTTATCTCATAAAAACTGTTTCATCCAACTTTATTTTTGTATTAATTATCATTTATTCTTAACATTTACTAATCGAAAATGTATAATAAATTAGGTAAAATGAATAAATGCTCAATCGAAATTTTAAAAACTCAAGAAAAGACAACAGTAAAAAATGATATTTAAATTGAGATGATAGCTGCTGTATAGCAAAAATTAGTGGACCGAGTTGATAAGCTATGCAACAAACTACATTACACGTAATAATGTCTAACATTGTAATATAATACACTTCATCGTACACGCATATGCTCTTATCGTACTGTACGCAAAATTCATGTAAGCAAATATATTTTTTCTTCATATTTCACGCAACGTTTATAGATCAGACGCATTGTCGCTTTTTTTAGAAATTATTTACATTAGTGCTTTAGTAATTTTCACGAAGAAGCACAGTGAAAAGTGGCTGCATTTGCTTTCTCTTTTCTTTTCTATTTGATATAATTTATTTGTGGTACCTGAAATTAGCCATATATGGCTAACTTCTATTAACTGAAATAATTACAACTATTAATTCACTAAATTTTACTAAATCATCAAAAGCAAAAAAAAAATGATAAAGCATTTATATTGTTGCAAAAAAATAGTGGAGCGAAATGTGGATAATCATAATGATAACAACGAAAAGAAAATAGCATTATCAATCATAAGTGCAAAAAAGAAGACAAAATTAAAATAACTCAAATAACAGTGTTAAGTGATAATAGTAATAAGCTTAACGATGATAATAACAAAGATAAAGCTCAACGATCATAAGAATAAAGTGCATGACAACTTTGCTGTTGGCTGCGACAATCCAGTAAATAATTGATAACACTACTGATATTTATTAATAATAATAGAAATAATTAGCGAGGATGAATTTGACTTTATAAATTTCTGCGAACTTTTAACTTCATAAAATCCTATTGTTATCTCAATTTTTGATAATAATTACTACCATTATTTGTACATCAAACTTCACATATTCGTTATATTATTGTGCAGTCTGTTTCATTAAGATCGTCAAGGAGACTAATTGCGCTCTTTCCATCAAAATTCACCGACCTTACGATAAAATCCATTTCTGGATATGTTTGCAGTAATGACGATGTCAATTTCTCAAGAGATAACCTTTGAATAGTTCATACAATTTCGCATTTATAGCAACTGATTGAGCACACAACAATTCACACAAAGTAAAAATTTCAATGCTAAATTTAAAATTCCAAATTGAAGTTTAGTTAATTTGTACAAAATATTTATGACGGAAGTTTATTACGATTGTGAAATATAGAGCACTAGTTTAAGCTTTTACTAATCACTTCCCGTAAAATTATTGATAAATATATCAGGAGCTAAAAAGGCTAATCATCCATCATCAGAACTTCATTTCTCGAAAGGAGCTTTCTCTAATTTATTGCTAAAGATCAATGATACAAATCAATACTAATCGCTAACATATGACCGAAGTGGCTGCATCTTCGTCAAAAAGATGCTATTTTACTTCAAGTTTTTAAGTATTTAAATAAATTATATTCGTGCAAAAATTCAAGTTTTAGAAAAAATACGACTATTATTTTCTCCTTTTTTACTGAAAAATATAAAAATAATAGAAGAGATATGCATATATTATGTTAAAATGATCGATTAACTGATCATAATTTTGGAAAAAAAAGAGGGAAATCAGTGAAAGAAAGTAAAAATTGTAAACTTTACAATTGACAATTAAACATTAATAGATTATATTAAGTAATAGGAAGGAATAAATTCAAATTGACCACTTCATGCAAATTATTAAATCAAATACATGAAGGGCATGAGACAGATGATGTTAGAAACTTAGCAGAATAATAAATAGTATTTCGAGTCAACAAATTGATAAATAAATTTGAAAAAATTCATTTGAAACTACTATTTCATCCTTATTTGTCCTGATCATTAATCTGATCAATGCTTCCAGCTGATTTCCTCCTTACCATTGCCAAATAACTGGATTTCTTTAAAACACTGAAAATGAATTCTGCTACGTTTATTCTTCTGCTAAGTTTATGAAAGGGTCTTTAAATCCTAAACATGCAAATTTTTTAACAAAAAATAAAAAAATTGTGTAAAAAATTAACAATTACAATTCATCAGTTTTCAGGTCAGCAAACGGAAAAACGATCATTCACATTACGATAATGAAATTAGACTCAACAAAGACCATTACGTCATGAAATCTATGTAAACATGCAACAATGCAAAATGTTTCAATCAAAAACATCAGCAATCAATCCTTTGTAAGCAACTATGAATCATTCGATCCATTCTTACAGTTTTTGTCATAATTTCACCAAAAAAAAACAAAAAAAGCGAGAGAAAAAAGTTATCATGAGGTCATTATCATGTTCTGATAAGGAACAGATCGACATCACCACAAGAATTTACTCTATATTACGTTAATAAAACATAAAACACTTTTCTCATTGATTATAAAACATAATTTAATATAATAATAATATCAATAATAATAATAATAACAGTAATAATTAATAATAATACTATAATAATAGTAATAATAATTAAATTTTGTAAAATTTCCTCTCTGAAACGAATTAATTTCATTGTTAGCAAATAGACCCAATTTTTATTGATTGTCCTAAATATAAACGCTCAACAAACTGTGTATTTCATTTCAATTTCCACTCGCTGTTCTCTTCTCATTTTTTTTTCCTTAAATTCAATGGGAAGGAGCACACAGTGAAGAGCAGCAGCAATTCAGCGATCGTACGGCGCAACATCCTACTACATTTTCATTCTGACCATCTTGATAATTATTAGCTATATTTTTTGTTACCATTGTTATCATTATCATTATTATCACTATCACCTATAGCAGCAGCAGCAGCAGCAGCAGTAGTGTGACTATTAATGTAGCACCTTAAACGATAATATTTATTATCATTATTTTTCAATTTCATCTGCCAATTATTGCAGTGTTTCAATGCAAGGAAAAAAGTGAATGATTATTTTGTGAATTAAATTGTTGATGTAACCGATGATAGTGATGGTAGTGACAAGTGGTGATGTGATAGTGGCGACAGTTGAGGATGGGTGGAGGGGAGAAACTTGTATTTGTGTGCGTGATGCTGTGACGTTATAAACGTTTGTCATGTCTGTCCATTCGTCAGCACTAGGAGTGCTACTGTTATTAAGTGGTACTGTTATTTTTCAACTCATTTCATTTCTTCTTTGTTGTTTCCATTTTTGCGAACTATTTGTTTGCTTTTTGAATCGATTGATTTCTCTCAGATCAATCACTGATTCGTTTTTATTAAAAATTTTGCGATTAATTTTGTACATTTATTCCTTTTTTTCTTAATTTAATCTTTATTTTAATTAATTATAATTTCTTCTACTTATAATAGTAGGAATTTTCGTCTTAAATAATATTCGTCAAAAATATCGATTGAAATGTATTTCCAGAATTTTCGACGATGTAAATTTAAAGAATTAATAAAGCGACGATCATTCATTCAACAACACTTGCTTATTTGTGTTAACGTGCAATGAATGTACCGTTTGTATTGACGGATAATTCGGAGATCATCCTCTCTGAAAATGCTTTTTGATAACAGAACGGAAATGTGCATCAATCATCATTATTTAACGATGAGTCATCATAATGAGTCATCATCGTACTTTTATTGTTTGCTTAAATTTCACGATCATTGACGTAAACGTATGAGCGAGTAAGCAAAGTTTGAACTATCCTTAAGGATTTAAATTTTAGCACATTTTAAGTCTATCTTGTTGGTGCAAATAAAAGCTTCTCAATTCTTCCAACAGCCTCGAGCAAACAGCAATGTCGCTTAAGTCGCATATATTCGGTACTATTCTCAACGAAGTCACAAAAGTAAACTTTCCAGTCCTTTTTTCATCTTTTAAGAATTTAGAAACATTTAAGTTCATATTTAAATACTTTTGATATTTTAGTATCGAAAGGTTTTTTTTTGTAATTTTTTGTCGGTTGAAAGTAATTAATTGGAACCAGCACTATCTGGACAAATTTTAATTAGTAATAACAAGTGGCGTTGATAATTACCAATTGATAACAATTATTGTCCTGTGACTGTGCCTCATTAGGTTGCAAGTAAGAGGTAATTTTCTTGAAAGAATAAATAATTCTGATTGACCAGTGTGTTATTTGATTCTATCATCCCATTGTTATTTCAGTAGCAGCAACTAACTCATATCAATTTTAATTTGTAAAACAAAAGAAAATAAAATTACACTCTGTTTACCTGTACAAGGAATTTGTGACGAAAAATTTTATATCAAAGAAAAGCGAAAACTTTTAGAGTGTACTGTTGATCATGCGGTTTGATCATTTAATAAACTCACTACCACTCATCCGTTTGAGTAATAACTTATTGTGCTTATTAGTTGACAATTTGTAAAATTGTATGGTTGAAATAATTTAAAAAATTTACATCCGTTTACTTAATTTAAATGATTTGAAGGGGAAGAGGTTTTGCATGGAATTCAATAATTAAAAAAAAATTAATTATGATCTAAAAATTATTTACTTAATTTTTACATTCCAAGTGTTCAAAGTTAAGCACATAGTATTATTTTTTTAGGGTTTAAAAAATGCACAGCAAAGTGGTAACAGGAATAGCAGTGATGAACAACAGCAGTCAGGTATTACTCTTCTCGATTGTAATTTATATTGTTAACAGGTGTTGAGAATAAACCGAACATGTGGAAATAACATAATTTCCGTAGATATTTTTCGAAGTGCTCAAGGAAGGAGTAAAAATGAATTATAGTTATTGGCATGTTGTAAAAGCTTCATTTGAGGCGATAATGATAGCTCTTTGTTGCTCAAAAAATTGAAATGCTTACCTGAAAGTTGTGTTTATCTTTTCTTATCTTTCCCAGGTGCTAGTCAACATGGAGGCTATCCAGACTATCAGAGTGGTTATCCAAGCCAACAAGTGGGTTACCCCAGTCCACAAATAGGTTTCTCTAGCCAACAAGGAGGTTATCCAGGTCAGCAGGGAGGCTATCCAGGTCAGCAGGGAGGCTATCCAGGTCAGCAAGGGGGTTATCCAGGTCAGCAGGGAGGCTATCCAGGTCAGCAAGGGGGTTATCCAGGTCAGCAGGGAGGCTATCCAGGTCAGCAAGGGGGTTATCCAGGTCAGCAAGGGGGCTATCCAGGTCAGCAAGGAGCTTATCCAGGTCAGCAAGGGGGTTATCCAGGTCAGCAAGGAGCTTATCCAGGTCAGAAAGGGGGTTATCCAGGTCAGCAAGGAGCTTATCCAGGTCAGAAAGGGGGTTATCAAGGTCAAAAAGGTTACCCAGAACAACATCCTTACCCAATGGGGCCTAGCAATTATACGCATCAAGGATCTCAGCCAGGCCAAATAAGCGGCAGTTATGGACCACCTCCTGGTCGTGGTAAGCTTTCCTTTCATTATTTGCATTTGTTTTATTTTCTCATAGAATTCGCTTATAAAACTAACTACATCACTACCGTTGCAATAATTTCACAAACGAGAAATACATCACAAAACAAAATATCTTGTTGATTTACGGATAAAATTTGATTCCACAATTTATTGTTTGAACGGAACCAATAAGATTTTAATTTAAAGTATTATTTCTATCACTTTTTAAGTTTCAAAGTGATAATTGTTAAAAAAATAAAAACCTTTTTTTTGGACTTCTTAGGTATCTAAAGACTAAGCCAAATTTTTATCATTCAATGTTATTCAGCAATCATTCGATTTTAAAACTTCCATTTCACTTGTAACTTCGAGATGAATTTTAATATTTATGTTTATGAAGTACTTGAATATATAATATCCGTCCACTTTCCAACAGCACTCTCTTCGCATATCTCGTCCTCTATTTACATTTCTCCAGCATTCACTAACCTTATAGTATGGCATTGGCAAGTAGGTTCAGACTGATTGCATTAAGTGTTGTCAATTGTGGAGCGCAGTATCAAATAATGGAAGAAATGTTTGATAAGTTAAATTTAAGTAAATTTTTATTATTTCTCTACATTTTTTCACTTTCGATCATACCATCTTATGGTAAATTGCTAATTATTGCTAATATATTCTCTTTTTTTTAACAATTTTTTGCGTGTTGTCATTCTTCGATTTTTGAAATCGAATTAGGCAGGCTATCTATCCTTTTTCAATTTAGCCTATCTCTCCTCTCATATCTAATTTTCTGTTTTTACGGCTCAATTGCACATTCCTCTGCTCTTTTCCTGTTTTATCAACTTCTCATCTTTCCCCTTCCTCTTTTTTTGTCCTCCGATATTACTTGTTATGATGAAATGACCCGAATGAATAATAAATTGGCAATATCGTTGGTGGGACTTCATGGTAAAATTAGAATGTTACATTAGTGAAATTAAAATTGAATATTTATCATGCACTTTATGAACTCTCTGCTAAACACTTCAAATTATTTCATCTTTTCGATAATAATAATATTGATACTGTAAAATACGATCGTACGTGACATTGCATTTCTACTGAATCATTCAAATGACCTTTCAAGTATTGCATACCCAATGTATTAAATACCCAATACAATATCTTTACCGAAACTTACCGATGGTTTCATTTTTTTTATAAGTGTCATTTTTGTAGAAATTCAAGAATGAGAATAGTTATACTATAACAATCATAAAATCAATAATCGTATTCATATTCATAATACATGATAAATAATAATTCATTGAAGGGTTCTTATTTCATTCCATTAAAATATTTTGTTGGCGCAAAATTAATTGAAACATCTGTTGATGAAAGTGCTGCAACGCATTATCAAACTCTGTTTGTCGTTGGATGAGTCAGACCGGAGAAGTGAAAGTAATAGTGCTGAAGTTGTAGTAGGCAAGTCCCCCGCTGCTCCCACAACTTGTTTGTCGTCGTATTTCCTCTACTTCTTTCCTTTAATTTTCCATTCATTTCACTTTTTCAATAATTGTCACAAAAATGTTTCATTTTTTTCCCTATCATTTCATTTTTTTCCACAGAATGATATTACTTTATTAATTCATTTCAAAATTATCACTCTTCTTCCTCAACTTCCATCGAAGATAACAATTTGTATTGTTTATTTTATTAATTAATTTATTAATTTCGTGACATTTGCTATTTCGTTTCGCTTTTGATTATTCTCATTTACTAAAAATTATTTACTAAAAATTAACGTTTTTTACTAAAAATTATTGCATTGCCCTTAAATTGATTCATTAATGGAAATGTTACAAGCAAGAAACAGTATGATCGCGTTACCTTGACCTTTGACTTCATAGTTGCTGTATAAATGTCCACCGAAAAGAACTTTCAGATATGCAGGGAACACCATCGTTACGCCATTACCAAGATTTTAATGCAAATTCTGATGCGGAAACATTACGTAAAGCAATGAAAGGCTTGGGTTGTGATAAAAGTAAAGTTATTACTGTGCTCTGTGCCAGAGCTAATCTTCAGGTTTCTCTTCCTTCCATATAAATCGGCAAAAAAATTTATTGAAAGTTCAATTTAATTTCCAATTATTTTGTAATTGATTGATAAAAAATATTTAATTGCTTTTGAACACCTACGATGAAATTAATAAGATATAATATACATCACTTTCAATGCTTAATTGTTTTTTGACATTTTGAATTCGTTTTTTTCGAGATTTTAGCGTGAACAAATTGAGAAAGCTTATAAAACAATGTATGGTAAAGATCTCATAAAAGATTTAAAAAGTGAGCTATCGGGTGATTTCGAAGATTTGATAATAGCGCTAATGGAACGACCAGCACGATACGATGCGCAGCAACTTCATAAAGCTATGGAGGTATCTGTTTATTAATTTCAATATTTAAATTTATCAGTTTATCGTTTTTCTTTTCTTACACAGCTGAATCAAACATTTGTATAGTTGAAACCTTTAAATGAACAATCGTATAGGTGAAATATTCAATTGCAAAATTGAACGAAAAGTTTCTGAGGAGCACATATATTAATTAGTTAAATACTTCGATGCATTACTAAAATAACTGAAATGATGAAGGAGAGATACATCGATCAATTATCACAGACATATCAAGTAAACAGCACTATCCTATTACTTTGGTGCGTAATTACTTACTTGAAATTATAAATTACATATTCGAATAAGATGTGTAGAATATATCGATGCGCTTAATATGTCTCAAATTCATAAGTGTTATGGTAGTCAAAATTTCATTATAATTATTTATTAATTCTTTTAAAATTTTGCAGGGTTTGGGTACAAAAGAATCAGTGTTGATTGAAATTATGTGTTCGCGTACGAATGCTCAAATTGCTGAATTACGTAATGCTTATGAGCAAATGTACAGGTCAACGTTGGAGAAAGATTTAATTGGTGAAACGAGTGGACATTTTAAACGATTACTCGTATCATTATGTAGTGGTGGACGTGACGAAAGTATACAGACTGATGCAGTACGTGCTAATCAGGTTACCTTTTTGGGCATTACTTGTATTATGTTACAATGATCGAAATGCATGATCTCATCCATAGTCTATGCATATACATGGATTGAAATTTACAAGGGATTTGACCATATGTATCATTTGACGAATTTATTTATACGTATATCCTATTCTATTAAATTAAGAAATTAAACCATCCAATTCCCTTGAAATCTCGAAGAACCCGTAACGAACAAAGCTTTTCTCTTGGCATATGTCGTACATGAAAGTCATATAACTTTTTGAAATTAATATAAAATTTTAAGACACATGAAAAAAATTAATAAAATGAAGTTATTATCAACAAAACTACAGCTTTTCATGCTCTTCAGAAAAAGAAAAACTGACAGATCTATCGATGACTGAAGCTCACCTTCTAATGGCAATACTCAGTTCTTTTTCTTTTGTTGTAATCATGAAAAAGTTCAATCTAATTTAGGATGCGAAGAAATTATACAAAGCTGGTGAAGGACGTCTTGGTACGGATGAATCGTGCTTCAATGCCATTTTAGCTTCACAAAATTACGCACAACTAAGACTCGTCTTCCTGGAATATCAAAAGGTTAGTGAAGTCTAACTAGAAAATATTTTCAAGTTTTTAAATGGAATTTAGAAACTTGAAAATATTCTAGTTATACTTTTTTTTCTGTATGTTATACTATTCCTTAAATTTATGATACATTTAATCTACAATTACGGTTGAACTTTCAAACTTAGTTTCGTTTTTTTTTTTTGAAATTTTAAGTACTCACTTTCAAGTCACAAATTTACACAAAATTTCCTATCATACTATATTTTTTCGCAGGTAACAAATCATACGATTGAAAATGCAATTGAAGCTGAATTTAGCGGTGATATCAAAGATGGCTTATTAGCTGTTGTTGCATTTGCGCGAAATAAAGCAGCTTATTTTGCTACTTTACTTTACAATAGCATGGTGGTAAGGTTTTTTTCACTGTAGAAGGGAAATAATTCATTTACAATACCAATAGATGAATATCACAATGGTAGCAAAATGTACTTTTCATATCATTGATGATCGCAAGTTCGTGCTGATCGAATAAGTTGTATCGGCCACTTAGCTAATCTCATCAATAATTTTCTAAACAAAAAGGAAAAAATCATTTTTAACCAAATTTTTTAACATAATGGAAAATTTAGGGACTTGGTACACGTGATAATGATTTAATTCGCATTATTGTCACACGTTCCGAGATTGATCTAGCGGATATACGACAAGAATTTCAGCGGAAATATAATAAGAGTTTGGAATCATTCATTAAAGGTGATTGTTCGGGAGCATATAGAGATGGTCTTATCGCACTTGTTCGTGGCAATTAACTCAATTTAAATTTAAATCTGAACTCTTTTATGGAAAACACCAGCAGACTACAATAATCCTTGCAATTTGGAACTTAAATTACTCGCAATTTTTTATTAAAATTAAATTTACATCCATCCACTGCATACGTCATATGTTAAGGATAAGCAGAGAGTAAAGAATTGAATGTTTATATAGTACACACACGCAGTTCTTGTCCATTAAAAACTCCAACTTTTATGCTAATAAAGATAAGATTTTACTTATTCCATGATGACACTCCCACTGACCTATTACAGTATCCATAACGTTTACATAGAGAGCCGAAACTCAGCTTCTCTGCCATGCAATCTTCGAATCGTATCGATTAGGAAATATTGTTTCATTTTTCACAATTTCGATAATTCTATAATTTTAAGTATAGGACGATAGGATATATATCTAAATCTATGCTAAAAGATTCCTCTATCTATGTGAGGATTAAAGTTCACGTTATTATTCAATTTCAACACTTTTAATGATACTGTAAGTTGCTTTTATGAATAAAACTGCTTTATTTCAAAAAATCATGAGGCGAAACAATGCACAAGATAAACGAAATGCTATTAATTGAAACGTAGTAAGTGATAAGGGGTTTTGTTTTCCACAGCAAAGTAGAATACAACAGAAAGAATTTGTTCAGAAGAAAAGGAATATTAAATTGGTGTAAACTTATCTCATTGAAGAAAAAGTTTTAAACTGTACGATTTTTTGAGAAGAAAAAAAAGCCAAAAATTAATAATTCTTTGGAATTGGATCCTAACCAGCGGTAGTCTACAGCACTTGTACATCTGCCGCGTTTTCAAACACAACAATAACACGCTCAACAGAAAACCTAGCCGATAAGGTTCCATTAAAAATTAATGGTAGAATAAAATCGGCTATAGCATGGTACAAAAAATGATTGGATAACATACAGAAATGAGCTAAAATGTTTAGGTTTTGAATTAAATAAGACCTCAGACTCTAAAGCACAAAATAAAGGAAGAAACAAGTAAACCAGCAAAGAAAAAAAGTAATTCGTTTGCATTTATTGAGTTCGATCACAATAGATCTAAATTAACTAACAAAACATTACATTAACTATTTTCAAAATTTCTTACTCACATGTAAATCCTTAGGAATAAACTATCCATTGTTTCAAAATGTCATCATAGCAGAAGAGTGTGAAGCTGCTTGTAAAACAAATGACAAAATATAATAACCAAAATCTAAGGCAATGAACCAATATCGATTACCAATCTTCATTTCCATCAACTTCTGCAATTAATCATATTTACTGTATAGTGTGAAATGCGAAACTAAACCATAACTTATAATTTAAATTGAAGTAGACAAAAATATATGTCATCCTGGAGACAATGAGAAATTGGTTTTTCGGATAGTGTCGCAGTCCTAATTTGCTAACAACTCTTCCATTACAAATTATACTTCTTAATGCTTATTACAATTTAACCTTGAAGAGAAATTAATTTACATTAATTTGAAGCAAAAAATTAAAAAAATTTAACTGATTTTTAGAATATCACTCATGCTTTACCTGTTATTACATAAATAAGTCACAGAACGTTTCCTTCCCTTTCCTTAATCATATAAAATTATATTCATCAAAGCGAGACTTAATCAAAGCTAGTGTCATTCAACACTATTTCTCCAATGTTATTCTCACCAAAACTTGCATTGCTATTTGTAAATGTCTCAAAAAGCATTTTCAACCCAAACAAAATTAGGCGTAAAAGGTGCAAACAAAAGTTAAATAAAAAAAGAAAATTTCCGAAAAAACAAAATATACTCGAATAGGCTGAAAAGTAAACTAGCGGCTTAAAACACATTGAATGCGCATGAAAATTTTTTCACGCATATAAATTTTTAAAAACCCAGAACAAGAAATCGAAAAGTCAGCTAATACTTAGAAAATAAGTAAGTAACTTTTCCGATATTTTAATTAGCATCACTCCTTTTTCTATCTGCAAATTTATCCTTTGCTCAAAAAAGACTCCAAAACATACTTCGATTCTCCACATAACCAGCTCCACGAACACGATTATTAACGATATCAAGAAGGAAGTCGGGGGGTATTTGTTGCACTTCTCGAACCACCTAAAACATATTTCCATTTTTAACAGAAATACTTTCAAGTCTCTTTCAGTAATCAACTACCACTGTGATAATTATAAGTTTATATAGAACAGGTAGTTAAACAGTTATTACACAGCATCCTGTCTCCACATAATTTATACTACAAAAGTGATTATACCTGAACAATATCAGCAATCAAAGCCGGATCTTGGTCAGCCACATTGATGAATGATGTTGCTTTACCTCGGTAAAGACGACCAGTACGTCCAATACGATGCACATAAGTCACTCGATCATTTGGCATGTCATAATTAATTACCTAAAGAGAAAGCAAAAAAATAACCAGTCTGAAATGGTATAACAGCATGCAATTCTGAAATAGTAAGCACAGTAAGTAATCATCAAACGAAGTATCAACTAACATGCTGGAGATCTTTTATATCGATACCGCGCGCACAAACATCGGTAGCAACCAGGACATTAATATTACCTCTCCGAAAATCTGCTAACGCTTCTTCGCGCTGTTTCTGCACTCGATCTCTATAATTCAGGTTTTTCTCTTTATACAAAGCACTTAATTCTGTATAAAACACTTATTTAATATATAATGCACTCATTTAACAACAAGACCAATACTCATCACGCAAGAGATTTAAGACGGAAATTTTTTAAGCTTCTCAAATTCACTGCAAGTCAGTTTAGTGGAAATGAGGAGTATATATGAATACAGATATCTCTTAAACGTTAACACGACCTAAATTTATATTTATGCAAAGACAAATTTTAACCACTGAAATGAAACATTACCCGCTAATACTACTAGATCGTATATTTTTTTGAACAAGATTTAAAGCTATGACATCGGCCATCTGTTTCCGTTGAACAAAAACCAGAGTACGTGACACATCACCATTACTCGCCCTATCTTCTTCTAATAACTGTATCAGTTTGTCAAATTTATTTTCGGATGTAACCTGAAACAACAAAAATCATTGTTATAAAAGACTGTTTATGAAATTTTATTACGTTTCCGAACGAAGCTTAAAAAGGAATAACATTTCTCTAAAGATCTTTGTTTTAAACAACCAAAATGATGAGGAAATTAAACAACATTATGAAATTTTCCTCATCTCATTTCAGTCGTATCTGAATTAGCTAACCTCAATAAAATTCTGTTCAACGAGAGGATTAGCCGCAGAAATTTTGCCATTTGATACAAATGCATGGTCTTTTTTCAAAACCTGTGCTGCTAACTCTTGCACTTCTCGTGTAAACGTGGCACTAAACAATAAAGTTTGTCGATTTTTTACCTGTAAAATATTATTTTTTAAATTTCAAAGCCATGAAAACTTCGTCTGGATCTATTCGGAAAACTCAGTGAGCTGGTATATACTCAAAAAACTCAAATGACTAGCTACCAAGCAACAATATATTTACAAATCTTCTTTTCAAACTATATTCCTATCACTTTCAGTACATTTTTACATCTTTTTTTGCGAAAAATTTCAGCCAAACAAAATGCTATCTGCACAAAATTACCGATGGAAAATCGGGTTTGTGAATAAGGCTCATAATATCCCTTTGGAAAGTACCTTGACCAAGCATACGATCAGCTTCATCTAGCACAAAAAAACGAATATTGTGCAACTTCACCTAAATTTTCTTCATTAATATGTGGACTGAAGTTGTTTTTGCAAAAAAAAAGTATTCGTATCAGACTATCTAACAAAATATTCTCAAAATTATTTGAATTTGCACTGAAATGTTAAAAATCTAACAGTCAAATTATACCCGAATAAAAAGAATTATGGTGTTGGAAATCTAGCAACACTGCAACATACAAAATCTTATCAAACTGCAATCGTAATAATTTATGTGTTTTTGTACTCTTATGCACAACATTCTTAATTTTCACATTTCGACTATGTTTTTCTGTAGAAAAAATATTCATCTGACAAAAATCTCTAACACTGATTCTGCAAATATAATTTGGTTCAAGCAGATACTTTCATATGTTCTACGAAATCTATCAATCTCCCCATAGTCGCAAATAGCATATTACAGCCTCTTTTCAGTTCCATTACGTTTTCCATCAATTTGTATTGTCCATATGCTTTTGCCACTGTTACGCCAGTCCCTAAAAGTTATATCGTCGAAGTAATTCGGATTCACATGCAGAGAATTCATTGCAATGATTATATGAAATATTCGAATAAAATTTAGACAAATGAAAGTGGACAAAGACTATTCATGAACAGCAGCTGAATTTGAATCAGTCAATGTTAAAATAGGTATAACAAAGGAAAAAGAATTTAACAAGGCAAACAAACTTCCAAATATTCTGGCCCAGCGGGAGGTTAACTGATGATTTCTTAGAGAACCTACATAACAGTTACCTAACGATAAATTTCAGATACAATTTAAGGAAAAAATAGCACCTAAACATTGCAAATTTTCCACAATCACAATCACGCTGCTATCCTAAGGCTTGGTTTATTGCAAAATCATCGTAAATTATAAAAAGAGCTATACCATCAGCGAATTTTCTAGCTTGATTGTATAGTTGCCCGACTAATTCACGTGTTGGTGCCAGTATCAAAGCAACAGGAGCGCATTTTGAATCAATCGGTTCACCATTATTCATGATATGATTGATAATTGGTAAAACGAATGCGGCCGTTTTGCCACTACCTGTTTCAGCATGTCCAACCATATCGAAGCCTTAAGAAAACATATCTTGTTCATTTAAAAATTAATAGCTGAATAAACACACCAATACATCTTGGCAGTCAGAACAGATTGCATATATATATATATATATATGCGTGCATGCAAATAAAATGAAGTGATTCGCGATTCGATTCAAGTCAACTAAAAGTTATTACAGTCATTTCAAATTCATAGCACAAACCATTCTGTATAAGTGGAATAACAGCAGCTTGAATATTCCGCGGTTTTAAGTAGAACGATTTTTCCATGATATTGCGCAATAATAAATCTCCAAAGCCTGCGTTTTTCCAATCGCTAAAATTGAAAGTAAAGCTTGCTTCATAACTGTTATTATTTGACTTTAATAAAGAATTAAATAGCGAGTTTCATTGGCGCTCCAAAGAATATTAATCTCATGATGAATTCCATAGAAACATACTCTAATCTCAGTAGTGTTTGCAATGGTGGAACTCCTGTTACTGTAACTTCTTGATCCAAATCACTTATCTGCAATAAAAGTTGTAAGATGCAAGAGTGTTGCATATGTTAAATTAACTAATCGCGCCTAGGAATCCATAAGTATCAGCAAAAGACGCACTGAGGCCTAAGGTTTTACTTCATCCTTTCTAAAGATGGGTTCCACTCCTCATAACTAAAAAGTAAAACGAACAAGACCTCATATTTTGCATTCTCCGCATCCTCTTTATACATTTCTTCGATAGATCGATCTTCTGGAATATGTGACGAAAAACCAGCAGACCGAACTGAAACAAAGTTGTGGAGTACTTACGAACTGAATTTCATTTGTAAGCATGACACACTTCAAACATATCTAATTAAATCTAACTAACTAACTGAAACCTCTGTTTTCACATCCAATAACGTACCTCCAGCTTCGGATGCGCCACTGCGAAAACTAACTCTTCCACCATTCTAAAAACAATTGTTTGTTGAAATAAAGAAATTAATAACAAAAATAAATTAAAAGCAAAATAACCTAGAAAATTTGTTTTTTCCCTTCATTTCATAAAGTGAAATAACACGCAAAGTAAAATTCGAATCCTCCCTACTTCAATATCTGTCCCTTCTCCCCCTCCTTGGAGTTCATTTTTTTGCACTATTTTCTCCAAATAGTCTGCAGATGTCAGTTATTTGACAGCTACTTTCTTAGACAAAAATATCACAGGTATGCTAAAATATTATAGCAATATGCAAAAGAAAGATTCTTGAATAACTTACATTCGAATCCCATAAGTCACGATTCCCTATAAAACATATGAGGATATATGCAAATGCATAAAACTAATGCAGGAGCAAATTGTCGATAAGCAGTTTAGAAAATTTTTGAAATATTGGTTAAAGATGTTGCATTGAGAACTCAAAAAATCCCCGTTAAAATTCGCGATAACTTAAAATTACACTTGACAGTACACCAAAATATCCACCACCACCAACACTTTAACTTGATGAGTCATCCGAATTTTTTTACAACTGGATCATAGATATTCTGGACAAAATTATTTTAGACAAGTAATCAAATGAATAGGGAACTAAAAGGCAAATCATACCACATATTCTTAGATCATTACTTCGTCTATCATCCCAATCACTGCTGAAATTAGAACGACTAAATCCCATCCTTCCTGAAACTTTTTCCAATATTTCTAAATGAATTTACTGACACCTGAAAATCAAGGATTATGTGCAGATCCAAACATTCCTATGTAGGTTGTTTAAACTTTGTACGATAATAATTTTTTTCACAACTGAATCCCATGAAATGTGGAATATATAATTTCAACCAAGCAAAAATTATTATATGGTAGATAATTTCATACGTATTTTAATAATGTTTAAACAATACTTTCTCTATTCCAGTCAATACCGAAACCATTTCGATCATCAAAGGAAGTTTCTCCAATATCAGCCTTGCCATCAGGAACATTAAAACCAACATTATTATAGTTGTTGCCAAAGCAACGAGTGCCGCGACCACCTCGTCCACTTGAAAATTCGTTGTATTCGTTACCGAATTTACCGAAGCTTTCATTTCTCTCACTATCAAAATCCCGGAACTTGTCAACATAACTATTGGAGAAAGCACGACCTCTCCTGAAGCCACGGTTACGATTTGGAAAACGTTCAGAGCTATCACAACGGAAACCACCGAATCCGCTGCCTCGACCACCAGGAAAACCACCAATATGATCGTTGGCACCAAAATTACTACCGTCATCCAAATTACTGTCAGCACCAAAACCTGCACCACGACCACCACTTCTTGAAGATTTTCTCCTATCATTATCTGCCAAAAAATCATTGTCCCTCCCGCTACATCCCGATGAAAATCCACCACGGCGTTCAGCCGAAATCTCGGAAAAGAAATCGCTTGCACGATCCCATGCGTTACTGCTATACTTGTAATCACCGAAAAAACCACCACCATGACGTCCTCTAGTAAAAACTCGACAGCCACGGTCAACATCATTATTTTCATCAGTAAGTGCACCAAAGAAACCTGAATCTGAAAAGAATTTAAAATATGCTCAACCGTCCGTCATTTATAACACTAAGCTCTCAGAAACCATTTACAATTTAATCCTAAAAACAATACGGAATATGATCATGTCATACAAAGTGAAAGACAGAAAGCCAAAATAACTGAAAATGAAGAAAAAGACGAATAAGAGGCAAAGAGCAATGAATACTTAGTTGCTATTACCTTGATTATAATTTGTAAAACGTTTCAAGCTGTTATCTCGATCACTACGATTATAGTGGGGAGAATTACTTCCTCCTAAAATACGTTTCATTAAGAAATTCTGCTATATATGATCGATCAGGATGTACAGGTAATCGTAAAATAACGAGCAGTCATTATTTAATTCAGTCACAAAGAAAGTGACATTAAAGGAACTTACTAAATCGTACAAGCATGCAAGTTATAAAGATACACGCTTATTTCAGTTAACGACACTCGTCAAAATGACGGTGCATTTATGTAAGTTAGCTAAGTTACGACCTTCAACGCCGAAATCTAATGTTTCTTTTGAAGCTCTTGGCTAATTATGTTAAGCAATCTCTTGCCTGAACCTACTTAAAACATGTTAAAGATTAGCACATACTTGAAAAACTATTTCGACCAACCGCAAAAGCATCTCGCTTACCATTATTTACGCAGCGATTTTCTTCATCAATCTGCAAAAATCCGTATAAATCTTTACAATTTTCAAGCATAATTTACTCTACCAGTAACTCTTCGTTAACAACTTCTCTTCTGCTGTTTCTCATAAATCAGACAGTTATTTCTCATAAACCACTATACGCTATGAGATCGGCCAAAACTATGTGCTTATTAATAACTGAACGGCACCAAAGTTCAGGTACCGCACAATCTCATTTTATTCTGCACAGTGTACAAACAAGGTAAGACTGCATATACCTTTAAATACTCTTTATTTAAATGTTACGAAATTATAGCCGCAGCACACTCCGCAAATTTTTCGAACATTAAAACTGATACAATACCTGAGCAAAATTTGATCTTGGAAAGTATGAACTGTCAATTTTTTGTTCGATGATTTTCCTAAAATTTCGAAATGATTCATCATAAAAATCAACGAATTTCATTTTTTGCAAAAATTAATAGTTGAACAAAACAATCAAAAAGAAAATCGAAGCAAGAATGTTCCGTACTTCACAAAAAAGAACCTAAAACAATAAAAACGAGTTAACTTGAATCAAGCACTCAAATAAGCAGTAAAAATGGCACATGTATGCGATTATACTGTGCGCTCTGAAATGCGCGAGACCGCTCTTACTTGCTATCCAAATCATTCTTTTTTAATATTTATCACGCAAAGAAATAGTGCCCTAGCATCGCTTTTCTACACGTTACAACGAATTATTGTCGCAAAACTTAATCATACCCGCTACTTTTCAAATTTCAAACGAATCTGATGAAGTATCAGAGGAAGCACACTCTCGTCCATATTTGAAATTCAATCAAGTGTGAAACCAAAAAACATACCCTCGCCCAAATCCACCATTCATTGTTGAATGAGATGTTGCAGAAATCGCTGATCTTTTTTCTATCGTAAACTAGAAAAAGAAGCAATACTCCTCACGAATTGCCTAAAATAAATCTATTGTTAGCTTGCCTTATCCCACAATATTAAGTATTTCATCTATTTTTTTTATCTGACGCATTAGTTTGAAATAGAAAAACTTATTTTGGAAGTAGCAGAAAGCTTAAAAGTGCTATCTGTATAGGCACTCTGCTATTTAAGCGTAGTCGTTACATGTAAAATTTGCTCATTCTATTAAGACAAAATAAATGTAGCAACATATGAATGACAAACTTCAACTGCAATCCCGCATCCTATACCAGCTTGTTTGTGTGAACAATACGAACAAAACCAATTATGGAATTAGTGAAAAGGTGCAGATTCAAGAGCATATAATCCAAAAATACTTGTGATTTCATAGTTTTCATTAAAAAAAATATGTCTATTCTATTAATAAGAAAATATTTGCATAAATGATATTTACTATAACAAATAAAGCAAACTGCACAAAGTTAACTAATGTACATCACACATATTAGTCATTAGCAATCACCACTACGTCTAACGTGCAAAATTGCGCCACCAACGTGCAAATGCAATATGATATATGCACAAGATCGATGTATATATATGTATAAGATAGAAGAAAGGATGAAATGTGGCAGTGACCACTATGGAATGGTTGGAGAGGATAATGTCACGCATCTTTTTCCATAACATATCAGCACTTACAACAGTACATCACACTGCCAAGTAACAACAACAACAACAAACGAAATTGAAAAGTGTCGGAGAATACCGCCAAAAATTCTCCGATCGTACAGAGACAGAAATTAGTACGAAACAGAATAGTATAAGGTTAGTGATCAGAGAAAATGAGCACTAGAGAAGTATGAGAAATATAGGACAAAAGATACGTTAGGGTGAGGAAGAAAGAAGAGTGTATAGTGTACAGTATCTTAGAGTTCTCGGAAGGTTCAAAAGAGTTTTTGGGGAAATTTTGAGTGGAACGTTTATATTACAGAATTATGTTTAGCGTAATACTAGCAAAGTTTCGGTATATATAGATTAGAAGAGTATCAAACAGTCCAAAGATGAATGTTATTTTCACCTGCGATTATTGTAATTCCTTCCTTATAAAGTTTTGTTCCAACAATAATTTAACAAATGGTAAGTTAAATGATGTAGGTATGAATTTCAGGGTTACAAGTCAGTCGAATTTTTCTCAGCCCATATATCAGACTGTTTTAGGGAACTTTAGCACTGGCCATTTTTATCAGACCTAAGTGACATCATTATACATCAACAGTTTTATTCTCAAGAAATAAACTAAAGCAATGTTACATAAGGTAGCTGGAAAAGTTGAACTTTTTAGTTAATCCGGCGAAAAAAGGAATAACGTTTTTCACATTCATTGTCGGCTCAAGTTTTGGATCATACTTTCAGAAAATAATTTTCACTTTGTTATCTGTATGCAATATCTATTAGGAATAAAAAGTCGAAGGAAAAGATCGGACTTACTTCTTGCAGTAGGTTTTCAAATCAATTTTAATACAAGTAAAAATACTTGTAAAAGTAAACATGAATCTGTTTATCTCTTAGTAAAATATCACGTAGTGATAAATCACGATATTTGCGTACGTCATCTATATGTGCTAAAAGTAAATGTCAATGTATGTTAGCTTTTATTGACATACATTAGTTATGTAAAGCAGTAAATACGCAGATATGAATATCTGAAAAATAAAGAAGGAATTATTAAAGAGTGTTTGTGATATTTCAGTGCGTTGTAAATGTTCGGTGCTGGTCAACAAGCACCATCGACAACCCAACCAACGGGTGTTAATATCGCTATAGAAGCCGGTTCCGAGTGGGGCATTCAGGAAATCGGTTTTGATGGAGTCGAAAAATATATGCGGTATTTATCATGCATTGAAAAATTGAAACTTTTCGTGTGTTGGGTATTGCTGGCGGAATAAAAAGAAATTGAAAGACGGACCTTTAATAGATTTCGAGCTTCCATAAACTCTTCTATTCTAAAATTTAGTTTGTCACTGACGGAACTTGATATTGATCGAGAAAATTTTGAATTTGATTTACTGTAGATATCAGATATGAGTGAGTTTGTCTTTTCTGCTTTCAGACCATTAGACTATTCTGATCATGTAGCAAAACTAGCGCGTAAAGTGGATTGGCGAAAAATAATCGGTGCAGAAGCCACATACGATAATCCAGATGCGTTACCACGTGACGATGGAGAAGAGCTGGAGGAGAAGGAACCAGATGAAGTGGTCATTGGAATGGAAGATCGTAAAACTCCAGAAGCTGGACCGTGGCATACTGTTGCAAAATACTTACAGTAAGTGATGATTCCTAATAGTTATATCAAAAAAATATGTCACTGACAAAACTTTATATTGATTGAGAAAATTATATAGAAGCTCATGTATTTTAAAAATGTTAGCAGGTTTTAACTGATCACTGTTTCGACTATTTGTTTAATAATTTTTTTTCCTTATGTTAGCATTACATCATAGTTTATCGTTAAGAATTAGTTGAGTCTTTTTACACATTGTTACAACAGCTGAAATTTTGTTGAAATAAGATAGAAGGTAGAGCACTACTTATACTTGTAGTGCATTTTATTAATTTTATGAAATTATTATGTTTTTATGTTTTTGTAGCGAAGCACTGCAGCAGGTAAATGTCCTGGTAGATACGATTTCGGTGTTAAAAACACCATATATGGAAGCACTGACAGTCGCGGATGCATTTGAAACGCAGCACAATATGCAGGATGTGATACAACAATCTAAGCAGTTCCAGTGGGTTACACGGCGTAAAGCTCTTGGCGAAGCAATTGGTGTTTTAGAGCAAGCTCAAAAATTTCGCTCAAAACTTCTTATCGAAACTGATCCTGATAAAGCGATGTTTTTTCGTGAACTGGAAAAAATGAGGGAATTATGGAGAGTAAGGAAAACGGGAAGTATTACTTACGGCGATCTTGGCTATAAAATGTGTTAGTTATACCAGTCAGCTTCGAGATTTCCATTTTTGATTGCCTCCTTTCTCTCTCTCTCTCTCTGATCCTGAAAAGAGCATCAGAAGTTCTTGTTTTTCTAACCTTTTTTTGAACGTTTTCTCCAGGAAAAATTACTTTTGTGTAATCGAATCCTTTCATAACCTGTTATATTCATCCCATTCAGGAACGTGCGCAACCATTTCTAGATTTATTTTGTAGTTGGATCGAAATATAATCCGAAAGAATTATTTGATATCACCCGACGTATCACAGCATCTGTTGGAGATGATGCAGGTCCTTCAGCACGATCCGATTCATGTCTCCAAGTTCAAGTACCATGTGATTTGATGCGCCGCTCTACTATTGCGGTTTCTATTGAAATTGGTTAATATATATTCTTTTCTGATGACGGCTATGGAACTAATTTTGGAAGTTTCATTGGAGTTTTAGTAGTCCTCATAGTTATAATTTTTATTTTAGTAACCTTTGTTTGCATACCGTAGCGATTAACTTCAGGACCTAATCACTTAATATTAAAATTTCGATTTAAAGCATCCATTATATCAAGCAAAGGTTCGGTTATCGCTAACCAACTTATATAGGTAGATTAAGTAAAATAAAACAAATAACGATATTGCTTGATGTATAGGTTAATAGTCTACAGGAATCTCAATGACGTATGCGCTGTAATTTTTTTGAGACAGCGGTAACTGAAACACGCAAAAGTGAGTTTGGAATGTTATGAAAATGTATTTGCTTGTTGGAGTCCTTTGTTAAATTGATCAACAATTTTAGATAATGACGATCCGAAAACTTTGTTTGCAACTGCCGAGAGTGATTTAGATTATATGAAAGTTGACAGAGAGCAAGCAATGACAATACATTGGTCGAAGGCACTACAATGGGCACAAGAAAGTTTGTTATGTAGAGATATCTTTAAGCAGGTCTGTTTCAAATTTGGTAAAAATTTTTCAAGAAATTTAGATAGGATAATGGCAATAAGCCAAGTGCTTATAGCTTTAGCCTTCTTAATTTTACTGTCCTGTTTACTATATATGGTGTTATTGTGTAGAAAGCTTAAAATACCGTTGGTTCTAATTTTAACAAAGAATAGTGAATGTAGTAGATGTAGGAATAAGTTAAATGGTTCAGATTATTGTGTTCTGTTTTTTCCACATGTAAATTATGAGAGCATGTTTCAGTTGTGTAAAGACGCAGTTATTCTGAAGGATCATATAACAGTAATTCGTGATGGTGTATTAATCGCTTCGTTATTCGATAATATTTTGTTGCGAGTAGAGTTGGCATTTCATCCATTTGAAGATGGTAAAAATACTCATGAGTTTCAGATTTCTAAACATGTGACTCTGAAATTTAACAATAACTTTCAGTTTCACTTTTTCTTTGTTGAATCTGGAGCTGGTGTTTTGCGAAAAACTTGCAAAAAAAATCATTTTCATTAATTGAGGTCCTTTACCAATGGCAGGCGATGATTATTTGAACCGTGCCCTTCGTCAGTTATTTGTAAGTGATCTATGCGCACGGAACATACGTCATCAGACGTTTGTAGCTATGCCATTGTCGACATTACCGAACACGCTTGATTTACGAGGACCGTATGCTATGACTGATGAAGAGGTACGATTTGATTAATATTTGGTGACCCAGTTACGGAAATAAATGATTATGTGCTTATAGTTCGCGCTTTAATTGAAATGCGATCATCGTAGAATTGAAAAATTTAACAATTTAGTTGGTTTGTTTTCGGAAATACCGGTTCGAATTGCAGTTTTGCTTCTCTTTGAATGTTAATTTCACTTAAAACTTTTTATTTCCCCTCACACTTAAACGACTAAATACTATGGCGATATGACGAAGTAGAAATTTAAGGTCCTTCAAATAAACCCAAAAGACAGTATCACTTACTGACTGATACAGGGTAAACTGCTTTGAATTGTTATTGCTGCAATAAATTCAAGAAGATAATTAATGAGGTGGTATGATTTGCATACTGCTTCGGGCGTGTAAGTGCCACTGTCTTAAAATAGGGAAGAGTCAATATTGACAAATATATGATTTTTTCTAACTTTCAGATTGAATCACGTTTAAGGCAAAAACGTACTTTGTTGGAAAGATTGCTCCTAGTGGCATCTCATTTCGTCCTAACAAATCTGGTTACGACTTCATTAAAACGATATTTGCTTCGTGTTACTGATCCTCAGGTACATCCACGCTAAAGGAGAATACAATTTAAAAATAGTTTGTTGAAGATCTTTCCATATATGCTCATTTCAGGTCATGTGGAAATGGCTTCGTGCTACACCCGTTCAGTCGTCAATTATTGTTACAGCATCCAATAGGAATTACGATTATGCTGGAAAGTACATATTTAGTTAATATTTAGTTCGGAAACTTGCGTTAACATTCGGCTTAGCAAGTTTGTAAAATTTGAAATACCATTCAAACCGTGTGCTAAGTCATGCCATTCTTTCTTTCTCACATAGTTGTTTTTAGACTGCGACCTAATTTGTACAAGCTTGTTTTAAGGACAACATTTTATATACGAATTGGTGCAGAGAATTTTTATATTGCAACAAAGGAAGGCCAAAATATCGAGTGCAGAAGAGATGATGAAATGCTCACTTATACGATTGACATGCTGGTAACGTTTGATCTTGATGAGGAAAGTAGAATTTTAGACTGTTTTGACTGTAAGTTACAAGGGTTTCGCTTTAGGCCAGAGGAAAAAGTTTAAAGAATTACCTGTTCATCCTGGAAAGGGAGCTAAAGTAAAATTATATTTCTGATAAATATATGAAGCAGAAATTGCAGTTTATTCTTCACACTATTTTTTCAATGTTTGTTCCCTTTTATGATTTTTAAAGAAGGTGCAAGTTCAGATCTGCAATTATATGTTAAATACGGTGGCGATGATAGCTAGTAAATTATGGCAGTGGCAAGTGCTTCATGCAAATATTAATGCAACGGATGATCGGGCGGAACCGAGTCCTACCGTTTACATGTGCAATCAGAGTGCTACTCGGTATCTTTCAAATGAGTTTATTAAATTAAATTTGGCCATTACAGAAGAAGAATTTTACATACACCATGTTTTAAATAGCATAGTAATGGTTCTTGTACTTCATACTAGATAGTTGCTGATCAGAAAAGTCTACGTGTATCTTCCCTGTAAACTGAAAAGATGAAATCTCGAGGAATGGAGTTAAAAGCATTTGTTATGCTACTGTTCATTATGTCACACCAGATCGTTCTCGAAAAACAATCTGTTACAACAATAAGTCACAATAGGTGCTTTAACTCTGCTCTTCGAGAGTACACTTCTCTGCTTTTTAGAGATCTGCTCTAAGTTTCAATCTTTTGGGATACTTCGGGAAAGGTGACACTTGTCATTTATTTGAATTGAAATAAAGAAGCAGGGTATATTTCAGTGCAATTTTCATGCAATTTCATTTAAATGAACCACCAACAATTCGCATCCGGAAATGCGCACCGAATAAACCAGCATCCGCTGAGAAACCGGGAGAATTTTTGGTTCTGAATTACAATCGAATGATAGGATCGTCGCTGTGTCGGAAAATAGACAATTTATGTTCCATGTTGAGGAGTTGATTTTAGTTGCTTTTGTTACTGCAGACAGTTTGACAGTGTTATACTGTATTTCTGAATGTAAGAGGGAATTTAAAGAAGTCGAGAAGGATAGCGGAATTACTATGAACAAGCATTTTGTTTTGTTCTGGAAGAGTTTTACATTGACTGTACTTAATAGCTTGTATATTTCTTGTTCTGCTACTATAAAAAAGTGCATATGCTAACTTCCAAAGTGAAATTCATATCAGCTGGAAAATGTCAGAAACCGTTCATATCAATATCCAGTTTTTTAAGAATTGCAAGAAATAAATGCCTTGAAACTCTTTACAATCAATCTATGTTTTGGCATTGAACCGGTCCAAAATCAGGAGAGCTAGAAAATCGTCCAAGCATGTCTTCAGAGGTTTCTTTGCAGAAATAATGAGCTTTCATCTCATAATTTTTTAGTAACATAACAGTTTATACAACTACAAACTGCCATAAAGCAGGAGAAAGGACGTCTTTTATACATAAAACTTGTCGGCAGAAGTAAACAGAGGATTTACCAAAATAGGCGAAAGAAGGGAGACCTATAAATTTTAAATGTTTTACAGCTCATAATCAATCAATCACTCTTTGAATGGACTCAAGAAACAGAGTGCAAAAATTGGTTAAGGGAAGGGAGAGTATTTTCTCGAGCGGTGTGTCAGCGAGAAGCAGGAATTATGACACCAAGAGATCAATTGACACTCGACGTAATTTAAACGAATTTCCAACTAATATACAGAGCACCGAGAGAAAATTTGGCTGTCTAATGTTCAGATTAACGTCGTAATGACTTCTAGTTTTTACCTAGCTATTGGCTTGTGCTATAGGCATACAGCATAGGACGGATCGATTATAACAAGGCCACAAAAATAAGTCCTTTTCATTTACCTTTTTAAATTATCACGAACAACGAATCCCTAGAGAAATATTTCTGCCAACTTAATCCATAAAAAAATTACAACTCACAGCTAAAATTCTTTTTCCTACTCGGAATTTATTATCTCACTATAAAGTCGACTTTGATTCTAAATCCCACTAAAGTCAAATTTACTATATCTTTCTAATTTCTCACATTCCAAAGAGAGAAGTCAAAAAATTTCTAAAGAAAGGACTGATTGAAAGAGACAGCATTGTCACATTCCCAATTATTTAATTGAAGAAATAACTATGACCACAACTGCGCATGCGTTTTGTGAATAATCATGAACTTTTTTGACCACTTAATGGATTTCGCTTAGCTGCTGCAAGCTTACTTTGATATGCACTACATGGTCGTCGACTTGGAGAGGTCGACAGTGCTGTGACTGATGTAGTGGGACTAGAACCAGATGGCGATGCCGGCAACGATGCTGATGAAACCTAAAATTAGCTGTCTAACAAATTGTCTGTATCAAAAATCTCGTCTCAAATCACATTGCAAATTTTAAGGATTTAAAAAATTCAACAAAAAAATTTACCTCTAAATATTTTTGTATTGCATCAAATGCTGCTGATAATCGATCCAGCTGATCCGTTACTGTTCCTGTACAATCTTTCACCGGCTTAATAGCCATTTCCAATAAATTTTCTACTGAATGAGATAAATATCCTTGATGGGAATTCCTGGAAAGTAAGATTTAATACTAATTGAACCGTTAACAGACAAAACGGTATGGTAATAGTATGCAAAAAGTATTTAACAGATAACTGTTGGATGATTTTAACGAAGTATACCAGTGGAGTGGTCCTGTTTCAAATATGATACAAATGGGTTTTAGAGGGCAGCTTCTGGAAATACAGATTTATACAGTGTCATCCACTCACCCACTCTCTCAAACCAAGCAATGAACGCATTAAATTCTATATAATCAAATAAAGCAAACAAATAATACCACTTTAAAAGAAACAAAGCAGAACCATTTACTTACCTTATCAATTCAATGCTCCGATTACATTTCATTGTAAGCTGCCGCACAGCATTTTCAAGATCATCCATACGAGTCTAAAAGTCATATAAGTATTTCGAACATCAGAATCTCATTTTCATTAAAGCCTTTCGTCACTCTAACAAAACCTACCAAAAAAATGAAACAGATAAAAACTATTACCTAGAAAACAATATAAATTTTTTTCCAGAAATTCGAAAAAATAATTTAAAAAATACTGGCAGCTATACACTAACCTGATCCTTCGTAGCTTCAACAGAACGTAATTTATTCAAGTCTCTTGTTACACCTTTAGAATAATTGACGAGAATTGTTTCCGGCCCACAGGCGGCATTATCGGTAGATAAGTCATCTTGAGACCGGTTGTGATGAGCCTTACTTGAATTCCGAATGACCTGCAGAACCAAAATCCTAATATTGAAGAAGTTAAAGTCTGAAAAGAATACTTCAGAAATCTTGATATTCATACTAAAACTGCCTTTACAGACAAGAAAGAAAAATTGTGGGAAAGCTGAAAGATTTTAGTGCACTCACAAAATAGGACTTAGTAAATGAACAGACTGCTTTATGCCAGAATAATAAAAAATGTGCAATCCATCAATTATATAAATAGTGCAGCATTCATATGCGGTTTTCACGAAGTAATAATGAGCAAGTCATATGAGACAACATCATCAGAAATGAGCGAACCCAACAATATGTGTAGCAAACAGTTTTTGTGAAAAACGATTCAGGGATAAAAATAACTTACCGGTGACACACTGTTAAGCAGTCGAGTTCCTTGATGAAAAGAGATTGAACGATTAGAAGTAAATTTGTCAACACTGAAATAAAAGGTTAACATTGTTATATTACTCACTCGAGAAAACAAATATGTTTCCAAATGATAAAAAAAAGTCACAACAACAACAAACACTGGATTTACAATAATAATGTAAATCAATTTCACACGATACATAATATATATGCATGTCATGGACTTCCATTCTCAAAAAAACTTTAGTACTAGAGAAATAAAATACGTCATGACATGTATTATACTTTTGAAATCATCTAAAGTTTTCTCGCAGAATTTCGAAATTTTTGTTTGATATGACTTCAAAAAGAAATCTAGGAAATATCGAAGAACTAAAATTAAAAAAAAACAAACAGAAAAATGACAACAAACCCACAGATATACGATAAAGCAGTGATAAGCATGCATCCAGTTAAAACAAATTAAACATAATGACAAAATTTTAAAAATGGCTTACTCCTCTTGATAGTTCTGACATTCGTGAGAGATATTTTGCAAACTAATATAAATACATTTAAATTTCTGTTGGAAAAATCGATTGCAAATATTATTGGAACTTTTATGCGATCAATTAGAAAGAAGTTTATAGTAGTTAATTCACCGTTCAAAAATTCAGGTCAAAAAAATCACGGGATGGGTTTTTCAGCAGGTGCCATACAATGTTAGCTATCGAAATATTTTCCTTAAACTTCTTTCTCTTTGACGTCTTCTACTGGCTTTCGAATGAAACTTTCCAGAAATGGAAGATTTAAATCTAAAGAACTCCAATTTGTTTTCAACAAAAACTTGAATTGAGAAAAATCAATGCCTAAGAAAACTCACCGTGTTTTCAGCTGTTGCAATTTCTTTGCTTCAGCTGCTGCTTTCATCGGATTGTAATCTTTACGTCTCAGCCAAGCTGCCATCTCAGCACTTTCCTTATGTGATTTTACTCCACTTGTCTGAAATAAACAATCTCTACGTATTTTTAAAAGAAAATTCATTTCGTACAGTTCTGTTCCGTAAGGAGTCACGTAGGATGTTTTCTCCTTTCTTCTGATCAGTTAAGTTCTTTCTTTTTTTTAGAATACTAAAATTCGCCATATACTGATATCAGGAATTATCGAATGTACCAGGTAACAATTTTTAACAGATATGATTAATACAACAAACTTCAATGAAAGCAACTGAACACTGTTATCAATCACCAACAGTTAAGTTTTTGTCGATTAGGAGGAAAACCGTCTTAAATTCCCAGACCAATGGGCGAAAAGTATGAGTAAAATATAATTGAAATTAAACATAACTGTAATAATCTGTTGCAAAATAAGTTTAAATTTAAAACAAAATAGGAAGTGAGGAATCCATCTTTACCTGATTTCTTGCACTACCTCCAACACGGAATGGTGGCCTATCATTCCTGCCCACAGCAGTTGGATGACTTTTATTATTAGTACCAGAAAATCGCATTGAATATCGTCCACCATCACCACGTCTAGAATTTCGAAAATAAACGCAATGCATAACTCAAATTTGGGCGAATACAACAACAAATTGAGAAATTATGAAAGAACTCGAAATTCGCTTCTTCCCTTTCGCATGGTCTAGATTTTTAATAAGACATGATTAAAGGTGTTTCAAGTGATTTTGACGAAAATTCAATATGTTAATAGTGCTTAACACGTGCGTAACCTTTCCATAAAAAGAACACATATATACCTCTACTATCTGCACGTTTAAATAAGTGAAAAATGCTTAAAGCAATTATATGAACCTTTTTTAACTCAGGTAAAATTAATATTACAAAATCTACCGCAAAAAAGTGCACAGGCCTTTTTTTGTCGTGCAACAGACGACTACGTAAAACACCACCCAAACACAAATTTTATGTTACAGCTTAGCTTTAAAAATTAGACATATCTAACCACAGCAATTGTTAGAAAACATGTACCTGCATGCAAATCATAAACAAATAGCAATGCAATACAAAAATACTCACGTTTCACTGCGACATCTCACCGTCCTGCTTTAAAGTGAGAAGAAATAACTCAATGAAAAGTGACAAAAATTCGACTGTCAAACTCCGTTATCAACATAAATTAATTACTTTGCATAATAGAAAGAGAAAAAATGAACTACAGGATTAATATTGCACTTCTTATGGCACACTAAAAAACAAATATGAAAATTTTTAAGAAATTTATAGAACAAAAATGTAATTGCATATCCAAAAGAAGAAAAACCACATTTATGCTACTATGATACTGTTTCACTTGTTCATTATTGTAATGCCGTTTCTGTTTTAGCGCTGTTATTTTTTTCCAGAATTCCATTTAATGAAGCATTTGATTAAAGAGCCTTTATGAAATTTTTATAAAAGTAGAAAGTTTCATTGTGTTAGCCGAGCAAGCATAACTGCTCAAATATTACTTCATCCACATCGGAATGTCAGTTGTGGCTGGCATATCAGCATGTTGACAGAAGGAGAGCTTTAAAGATCAAGAACACCCTCAATAAAATACCTATATATATATATGCCTCGATGACTTATCATAGCTATCAATATCACACCATTTACCATCTCATAATAGATACCTTAAACTGAGAAAAAAAATCATACAAGATCGAAAGAAAGGTTACATGTAGCAATTACTGATGCTCTGCAGCTATAGTCATGTAGGGTTTCTTAGTAAGGGAAAAATGAACAATACTTAGTATCCAATTTGTATTATTGAATTCAGAAACAAATATAACTAATAAAATTTAATCTCTTTATGGTGAACTATTAATTCGCATTACATAAATACCTGAAGGTATTATTATTTATTCCACTTGCGCCAGCAATCGATTGTGTACGATTCATTTGGGATGAGAGTGTTGCACGTGAAGACGATGCCATGGTACATAACCGATGAGAACTATGTTGACGCTCTTCAATCCTAGATGTTTCTGGACGACGTGCAACCTCTACATGAGTCTCCGTTGCAGCAGTTAAACGAGATGAAGGCGAAAGTTGTGTAGATGGTACAACAACTTGATGTTGATGTTTACCGACACCGCGACATTCACTAATTCGTCCCGAATTAAGGTGCAACAGCTCACGTAAGAGGTGTTCGTTACTTTCTGCTCTACCACCTACATTTTCATTGATTTGAGGTAGGATCTGAAAAGAAAGTTGAAAAGTACATGCAGGTAAATAAGAACAGTCGAATCATCCAAAATGATGTTTGATTAGTTCGATTAAAGCGGTACATTATTAAACATTAAAACACTGAAAGAAATGATCCTTAAAGCAATTAAAAGCTAAAAAACTACCTACCGATCCTATGCACAACGGCACAGCAGGACGAAGATTTTCTGTGCTTCGGGTTGTTGTTGATTCACTGAAAAACAATGAAATAAAAGCCTGATTTTTTCTATGTAAAACTAATATCATCATGAAACTCCATTACTAGAACTAATTAGCAAGATTGTTCATTATGATGAAGTTCAGTTTGAACTTAAAGCAGGAAAATGATACCTCGAAACGCTTTCTGCATCGAAATCTTTGACAGTTTGTGAAGTCATCATTTGATTCACATGATCATCGTCTTAAAAATACTCATGTTTAAAAACGGGCAAACTACCATGGATAAAACGGTTACTTCTGAAGGACAGAAATAAAGCACGGTCATGTAGCAGTGAAAAGCTCAAAATCAATTGATATGATCTGTCAAAATAATGAAATGAATTAATGTTGATAACGACAAATTGTTAATAAACGATAAATTGCTTCAATCAGAAAACTCCCCATTAACAACATGAATGAATTTTTGTTATATGTTAAAGTTTAACAATTTACCGAAGACTACTATATCTATGAGGTTTTATAACAATTAATTGCTGACCGACAACATAAGTCCCTGCTTCGCTTAATGTATCGTCGGCATCTGGTTTCCTTCCTCCCTGTTCACATAATGTAATCAGATCTGGCCTTTCATCATGTTCTGAAAAGTAACTTAAAGCTAATATAGAGAAAAATAAATTCTAACTCATTATTTTCTTGTTTCAGTTTCAGAAAACTTTCATCTCAACTCTAAAAAGGAGCTTTGATGCTTTAAAGGAATTACAGAAGCTGTACGTTAATCAAGATTCTAAAACTTTCTCAAGTTGCTGTATCAAAACCTGATTATGAACTCAGCTTTCATCCATCTCTCTCATGATACTAAATTTAAATTTGAATCCGTCCTACCTTCACGAACTCCCATTAACATCTTATTCAGCAAATATTGTTTCGGATCACTGGATGCAGCTGCTAAACCAGCTATTTTTGCTGCAGTACCCTTGGAAATTAATCCAGTTGCTGGCATATTTCTCCTCATAAAACGTCTGTAAATGCTCACTTTCCATGGTTATCTGTTATTGCCTTGTAACAACGTATCAATTTCTTTATAACGCTTAAAAATACTTAAAATATGGATGCACATCCAGATTTAGTCTCTACAAACGGCAAAAACTATGAATCTAGAGCGCAAGGACTGGATTAACGACGGAATTATTGTTACAGCCTTACGCACCGAATTAAGATCAGTAAAATTTAAAATGATTTTGCCTACCTGGATGAAGTTTTCTTAGCAGCATCTTGAAGTGATAAATTTGCTTTCTGCGAATCTTCTTCATTGTCAAATGAAACAGTAAATGCAGTTGAAGATGATGCACGCTGTGCAGCTGCAAATTTCTAAATCGTGATCCCAAGCTTGAATTGCTGATATTTTAATTTAAACCCAAAAAATTCCTTGTCCGAAACGTTCATTTAGTAGACTAATAATAAAATTAACCTTTAGCTTTATTCTTTTTTACTTCCTCACTGATAAAAGGCTCATTCAAGTCAATATCCATCCTAATCGCTTTTAATGGGCGATGAACATTTCCAGGAGCTGCATTCCTACAATAAATGAAAATATTAAAATTTGATTTAAATTTCAATTTGAATTCACCTGAAGGAGTAAAAATTGTAAGCTGTAAATTAAAGTTATTTCTATAACAAATAAATCTGAAAAATCGTAGCTTTGTACGCAATTAAAAATAAATTGGGAAGTAGAATTCAGGAAGACTGGAAAGCAAATCCGAAGTCCTCTTGCCTTCTCACTCTTTGTGTTGCAAAGGGTTTTTTCTTCATTTGATTAAAAAGCCAGTGATGTGAAGCAAGGCAGAAGCAACGGAAGCAAAACTTTGGATTGGGAATGTTACTTTAAAAAAAAAAAGACGGAGAAAACAAACTGGACAATAGTAAGAACGTTTTTACCTCATGTTATTGCTGTCACTTGGCATTTGTACATTGGAAACACCATTCTCGCCCCACCATGCCGGTGCAGAGCCGAATAATGGCGTCCTTTCACCTTCTTCTGCCTGAGCCTGAAAAAGAACCGCTGTTATCAACAGATCTTAGCATCATTACCATTCATCTTCCACTCTGTCACTTTATCCTCAATTTTCCAAAAGTGATAAAAAAAATATGCTAATGCTAAATATATATGCTAATATTTTTATGCTTTGCTAATTTTTTATGATAATTACTTAACTAGTTAACTTATTAGTAAAACGAGTGTTTGGAAACTTTCTAAGTTCATTTCATGAAAATATGAAATAGCGTTTCGCATTACATGCTACTTCATGGCGTGTTGTAATTCTGAGATTAAGAATGTTGATGACGGTCTTGCAAAATCTCAAATAAGTTTTCATTTTATTGAAAACCCAGCAATCTACTCATACTTACATGTCCTACAGCAGTGACACTAGTGGAAATGACTGGATTAGTAACAGCTTCCTGATATGTAACAGCTACTTGTGTGCACGTTTGTGCAGAGGTCTTGCGCGGATCACTCAACGGTACAGCTGCTAAATTGTCGAATATTAAGCAGTTTTGAGACAAAACATGTGAAGATTGCGGGGGTGAAACGGCTGGAAATCAAAAATATAATAAACGTTGCGTCAAATGCAATTAAAAACAAACTAATTAGGTTCCAGTGTGATTCCGAAGCCATTACTGACTAAAAATAAAACTTATAAAACTAAAAATAGTTGGAAAATGGTTGCGAATATCGCTAAAACATTTTACAGTTTTTTAAAGCAAGGATTTGTTTTGCGTCCACCGTGCGGCTTGACATTAGTGGATGTTGGAAAACTGCATGCCTTTCATCGGTTGTTACCGTTGATCTGAAAGTAAACAGATCATGCAAAGATTTCTAATTAGAGCATGCACACGCGGATCTGCAACTGCGACAATTAGTCAGCTTGATTCCAGGAAATAATTCATTAGAACTTCATTTTCATAGCAAACTAGTTTCGATGTTGTGAACAAACTATACGACAGTTTTGTATCCAATGCATGATTCTGAAATCACAAGATTTCATGAAAAAAGACTCACCTCGTGTCATCGAAATCAGTAGTGTTACGAACAAAACAGCCAGTAGCACTTTGTACAGCAGCAGAGGGCGATGGAGTTGAAGAAAAACGTTGACTAAGTGCTATATGTGACGATGCTATTTGACTCCCGGTTTGGGAAGTGGTTATTGGTGTAGCGGCTACGACATACGCACCTGCAATGGACTAGTTAAGAACCCAATTCAATTTTTAATTTCTTTTCAATAAAACCAAAATTTTACCATGCTTGGAATAAACTGGTAATATGTCTAAAAAAACTGAATTCTTCAACACAGTCATTTCTAAAGATTGGAGCAACGGCAAAGCCAAGAAATACGGAAAATAACTATAATAGTATAGGAAATAAGCTAACTCTCTTCAAATTTATGTTTCTGTCTTTGTGCTGGTCATAAAAGCATCAAATATAATCCATAGCAAGAAATGTGAATAAGCTAACCGTGAGTTCCGGATGTAAAAGGATGATAATAAACCGGTTGTGCCGGTGTAGGAGAATAATAAACCGGCTGGTAGATTATTTGTGGATGCGGTGGTGGTGGTGCAGAAGATATCAAAAAATGCTGACCGGTTGTTGGATCGATTAAAATCTGATGATTACCGAGTGAAGCAGCTGCTGGTGCACATCTTTAAACTTTTAAATTCAGTATATAATGAGAACTTTAAGTTTCAAATGTATTATCTACCAAACAGTCGGAATGTCTCGGAATTCCCGAAAGTTTAACCGCAGTAGTTGTAGAGCTGCCTGTACCTTAATCTCATAACATCAACCAATAAATAGATTTGTTGATGAGGTGCATATGCATTTTAAGGAAAAAGTGCTAGAGAAATGAACTAACTTGATAGTATAATATCTGAGTGAAATCTAAACAAGAAAAAAATTAAACCACAATCAAAACTACGAACTATTGGCAAAATGCAGAATTCTAGTAATATTATACCTAATGGCGCCATATGAACATTGATTTAACGAATACAAAAGAAATTTAACTGGAATAGTTAATAAAGAATACAGGTAAATAACACTTTTTGTTCTCAGGGGACATTCATTTATCAGATTATTCAGATTATGCTCATCATCAACAACGATTTCGTTTCTCTTAATAAAGATTTGGACACTTCAAAAACGCTGCATTACAGCAACTCGTTAGGGAGATGGTAAGATGGCACTGTATGGATATATGAGTAAATTTGTTTTCTTTAATATAAATATTGGCACTTAAATTGTATTTTGCCATTATGTTTATATATTTTATTTTCATTAAAACTTGTTAAAAATTAACTTACATTTGTGACAGTGTTACGGGTAACGCATTAGTAGTTTGTTGACTAGCGATACTTGTTGCCGATACCGCCGTTGTAGTATCCTGCATCAGCGATATTGGAGATGAAATTGATGAATGCGTCGAACCTGCCCTAGGACTTTCCTGATTCTCAGAACCCTGCACAATTAAAAATATTAAAATATTATGAAGAAAAAATGCAATAAAATCATAGTACTAACCCATTCAACAAATTTTTTCGAAACTGGAACTATATGGAAAGACTAGCCGACCGGTTGTACATTCCATCATTTAATATTGAGTGTTGGCTCACTTCCCTATTTGATCTGTTCTCAACCTACTTTTGAAAATTTGGGAAATAATAATGATTTAACATTCTAATAAAATCTAATTAAAAAAAATACAAAAACCCATATTCTGGAGACTTTTTTCTCTAATGTAAGTCCAAAAACTTAAGCATAATATTATCTTTTCGAAAACAGCACAAGTTGATTTTTACATGGGAAAAAATCCTCTTATACACATTCACTAAAAAAACCGGCTCCATGACGCAGAACCAAAAGCGGTAGAGCAATGCTAATCAGATGGCAATTAGACTAAAATAACAATCCGGTATACTATGAAACCAACTGATCTGCCTATTCCCTCCTTGTTATTGGAGAGAGTATAGGTTTTGCTTTAAATTGTTCTAAATCTAAAATGATCATTCGAGCACCGATGACGTAAAATAGATATTTTTTTTCTCCACTTAGACCTCACTTAAACCTTTTAAATTCAAGTTTCGATAGCACCTTTTCTTGAAAATTCATCATCATTTTTTGCTACATTCAGCTAAACATGTGCACGATTCGCAATAACATTTAGTATTTCTTTATAATGCAATTTAGAAACAGACAAAGCTAATCCAAACTAAACTTCAAAACTGTTGCCTCTATGATGACAATGTCACATTCATCTTCAAATTAAAGAAAATTTTAGTCAGAAATTAAAGAAAATTGACTGCGCGCACTGTGACAGTTACATATATATATATATATATATATATATTGGCGATAGTCAATATATATATATATAATAATAGTATGAGCAACAGTGGATTACAGAATAAACAACAGTAAAATGGTAACACATGCCTTCTCAAGGACAATCGTGATCGACGTATGAAAATACCTAGCTCGATGAGTGCTACTGAAAAGAGACAAGACGGCGGCAAAAAGTAGTACGATGCAATATTTGAAATAAGATAAAATATGTAAGGTGGTCTTAATGAAAATATATTGCCCTAACAAAAGCCCCATCATGAAAGACAGAAATACAAAGAGGAATACAGATGAAGACTGGACAAGAAAACGATTAATTAAACGACCTTGTCAGTTGCATCTAATCATATAATTTTTCGCAGGAAAGATAAACTGCGGAAAAAATTCATGATGACTACTCTTGATTGTGATATTTGATTCCATTTCTAATCTTTCACCCACTTTTAATCGCTTATATAGGTTTCTAAAAAAAGTACCAAGTTGTATTTTATAACAGTAAACTGTAATGCACCTAAGAACATATCAACAGCCAGATTGTCAATTAAATAAATGGTGAATATTGCGGGTTATTGTCGTTCACTATAGAATTGTACTGCAATTAAGAATATTTACTACTTCACTATAAAAAGATTTGCTGTAATTTGATACTAAAAAAATTGCTTTTATTTCTTTTTTTCAATCTTAAGCATATGAGGGGCTTTTTATCTCACAATTATTTCAGTTTGGATTAAGTGCAAGTACGTCTTCACAGTAAAAGAAAGGAAAGAAGGGGTATGTGAACAACATGTCGCAATATTTCCATATGTTTACTGTCCAGTTTTCGGGTAATGATTGAGAATGTGGGAATCGTCAAGCGCCGAAGGTATTACGTAATTAAAACATATGTAATTGTTTTAATTACATAATATCTTCGGACCATGACATGTAATTAAAACATAAATACGAAAAAATTGGAGGACCACTTTGAAAATCTAAACACTCCTCTCTTTATATCGATAAAAAACTGAAAAAAAAAACGATTTTACATAAGTTTAAATGCTGATATTATTTAACTAACTTTGTGTTTCTTTTTACTCCTCTCTTTGTTTTTCATATATAAAAGGATTCTTTGTTCCTATATTTTGATAATTTTTCAAAAAAACGAAATAACAAATCTTCATGAGTTTAACTATAATTAGCATGCGATGAAAAACAAAATTCAGCGATCCATCTTTCTCCAAACAACTAATTGTGAAAACTAAACTTAAAACGTTTTTGGCGTACACCTACATCGTCAGTAGAAAGTGTATTACAGTAAGTTCTAATTCTAACAAATTTGGCTAAAACATGTATAGTAAACAGTATACTATCATGATAAATCATTTCAAACACTGATTTTTTTTCCTCAATAATTTTAATAAAACTTCGTAAAAAAATAAAGTTCCATTGTTCTTACTTTTAAAACTCGAGTTTAGTAAAAAAAAAAGGAGTTTAATAATAAAGGAGAGCAATGCTTTAATGGTTTTAAATTTCAAAATAGAATTACCAGAATAACTCTCCAATCGTCAAGGCGATTACTAGCTTATTCTCTTCCTCATTGATCAAATTCATTTATTACTATATCCTTTGTTGAAATCTTAACCGTCGGATGTAAGAATTATTTTTTACCTGCATGAAAGTATCCACTTTATGTGGTGTATCCTCTTCAGCTCCTTGCATATTTCCACCAACATTCAGTGAATCAGCCGAGTTCATTATTTTATCGAAATCTTTTTCCGCGTTTAGACCTAGAAAAATGTTAGAGTAAACAACAGGATACATTCTAATTTTGCACCATATTACATTATACTATGCCCTACTATGCTATACCATAATACTGTAAATATACTTAAGATGGTAGGATGTTGAATAATCACATGTAGCTCAATGCCAACGTCATTCAGAATCAATCCAACAGTTTCATTTCATAACTTTTTTATTTCTTTATTGCAAAATCATAATCATGCAACTCTCTACTACCATTGTGATTGAATTTTCTAGAAATAACTTTATCAGCCTTCTATGTATTACAACGCTTTACTGGTGAAATTTCATTCACTACCACCCAACAGAGAAAATGACGGCAGTGAAAATTAAAATAAAAGATTCCTTTTCGATTCTAAAAACGGAATAAACATCCATAGTTTCGAAAAAATGATAGAAGTGCAAAATTTTCATACAGCTATGTTTCTCCAAATTAAAGCCTAGAATTTTCAGATTTTTCTACCGCTTACTTTTACACCTTGTTTTCTCCAGAATAATATGTGATAATAAAATAACTTATGAGAATCAGAAAAAAAGTTACAAGTTATAACTCACCCAAATGATCACATTTATGATAAAAATATTGGTGTTTAGTATGCAAAGACCAATTAAATTTAAAAAACATCTCTTCCTCCCTTTTAATCTCTTTGCTGTCCTCTCAGAACTGAATGGATTTTTAGCGTTTTTTTTAATGAAATTGGAAGATCGAATCAGATGTCTAGTTTTCTTGAAAAGTGAATGCATCGATAAAAGCAATAAGAGTATGACATCATTATGGTAACGGCAGTAAAAATACGAAATTGTAAGACAGCAATAATTTAATAGAATAATAATATTTACACCGTCACAGGTGTAAAAATGTAGTAGCAGTAATTATTAATCGAATTAACAAAATATCCAAACAGCCACCGAAAATTTTGGTTGAATGGGAAAACTATCCACTTAGTAGATGATGTACTACTAATAATATGGTTGAGTAGTCAGGACGAAATACGATATAGACGAAAGTGAAATGACACAAAGCTGAAGTTGATATAAAGAAGCGAAGAAACGTGCTATTTTATTTCTCGAATATTTGTTGTATACAGTAGAAGAGAGGAAGAAAAGCTTCCAGTTACCTTACCTTTTTGATTTCCTGATACCTCGGAATCGGCAAGTCATCTATTTGTGTAAACTTAAACTGATATCTTCGCCACCTTTATAATCTGAATACACAAAAACAAACCTATAGTGCAGATTTTTGTATAGTTTTAACATGAACAAAGTTCGGAACTGATTTAAAATATAACCGGTAATATATACAGCAAAGAAATTGACAAACTAAAAAGTTATCGTTCATACGACAAGTTTTAACGAAGACTGTTGGAACTATTTCAAGGCCGCTTCACTATGAAAGTGAGAGACAGTAAGACGAACACAAAAAATGCGCAGTACGCACATGCAGAAGCCATGTAACATAGAAATGATTGGACGCAGTTCTGAAAACGAATATTTTTAAGGGAAAAAATGAATGAGCAACGATAGCGTTGGGGGGAAAGACCAAGATTAGGCTGTTGCAGCAATCATAATGGAACAAAAAAATTCCGAAATTAAGAAAAACTCCATGCTGAAAATGTATAATGTACAACAATAATACAGTAATAAATGAGGACATTCATGTTGAAGATTTTAGAAAAATTCCAACACTTCCCTAAAGCAACTTCTACGCGCATGTATTCTTTATCATCAGTTTTACATCCCTAACACACCTCCTTTCTCTGTCCCATTCCCTTTCCTATATTCTATTCTCCATGTATTCTCCGAATACTTCTGTTAAACTTCCCTGTCTTTATTTAAATCTACCTTATTTAAATATGAACTAAGTTACATATTCAAGATTACCTTTTACAGAAATAAATTTACAATTTTGCCGAATAATCGAAAATCAAGAGAAACAACTAAAGCAATTCTACTTTTAACATTGCTGCTACAATAACTATTACTGCTTACTGCAATAACTAGAAAACCTTAAAAAATGAAGGAATATAGAAATAATACTATATACAGCTAACTATCATTACTACTAATATCCTCTAGCCACTACAGTAGTTACCACGTGCATCAAACCCGCTTCAAGATGCTATCGGATTTTGATTAATGAAATTTAATTTGATATAAGTACTTTATTCTTATAACAACACAACATGAAATAGAAGAACGAGTTATAAGGAAATTCCAGCTTCTTCCAGCCTCAATCATCACCAGATAATAAGGCGACTGTAAAGTTAGAAAATCTAATCCTTTTTTAAGAAAATATGATGCGTCATTTCTACCAATTTTAATCTATCTCTCAATGAAAACTTCTGCTCCGCATCCTTTAAACATGTCAAGCAATTGAAAAACTAAAGTACTACCATGCTCGGTGAGAGGAACATAAATGAATGACTTCACCACTCTCGAAAAAAGACTCAAATTATTATCACCTTTGAAAACATCATCGAATAGTAAGAAAATAACCTATTCAACTTCTTTTGACGTAAAATTTCTCTTTGATTGTAATCTGACGTTGTAAAATGATTAAAATTAACCTTCATAACAGTAACTTCCTTTTAAATTTTCCAGCATATACGGAATGCTCCAACATAAACTTAATTCTCGCAATATTAATATGACATTATCATTCAAAAAAATTGAATTCACTGTAGATTGTGTCCTCAATAAGCTAACATCGTGAATAAAATCAAATAAGCATAGAAATCAAAGAAAATTTTTAGTAGCGATGATTTAATTAACTTAATTTAGCAACCTAATTTTTCGCCCAGATAATACCATTATTGAGTTCTAGATGGAAGTTTTCAAACATTTTCTTTTCTAAACATTTAATTTTCTAAATAAATGACACCTGATACTTCGTATTAATGAATTTCGAATTTTTCTAGTTCGGATAATATGAATTTTATGACACAACGTATTTACCAACCAAATTCATCATGTGATTAATATACTGAGTGGTCCCACAACATTTTCCAAGAATTCTTCTAGTTTCACTGATATCCAATCCATTATTGATTACGATTGCCTTATTTGTGGTCTTAATTGACAGTCCGCAATCGATTTATGCCACAAAAACTACATATTACAAATCTTCGTATAACTTATACAGTTGATGCCTTACCCTTGCATACATAGAAGAGAAGCAACATTCTACAGCTCAAAAAAATTCCGTGCAGAAAAATCAGTTTTCTCGACATAATTCATACCAGCCAAACCTTTATTTAAGCGGTGTTATCCAACACTGCTACATCAATTATGTCAAATCAAACTCTCATTATGCTGTCTCTTTAAGACCTACTTTACTTGATTTAAACTTATTTGTCACTTAACAGTTACTTGAACTTTCTGCATACTCAATTTCCTTTGTTTACTCATACCTGACTGTTTTTAAGAAGCTGGAAAAACTTGCTACCAAGCAATAACATACTTGCAATATGCAGACTTCATGGCTTTGTGAACGTTGCTCCATTACATGATGACGAAATTATCGAAGAATGGTAACTCTGAAACAATACATACATACCAAAACACTGACAACACCGGTATGAGTTTTCGTGAGGACTGGATATAAATTTTGGCAATTTAAGGACTATTTGAATATTTCTGACCAAAAAGAAACTATTGAAAAATCGAGAATAGTCCAAAACAAAGTGCAGAAATCATGAAATTTTTTAGCAAAAATTTTGAGAGTATTATTCTGATCCCACATTATCAACAACATTTGAAATTAGGAGAACATTTTTTCTCAAAATTTCATTATAAAATTCGAAGCGTTTGAAACCTAAACTTTATTATAAAAAAAACAACTGTCAGTAATACGGATCAAGGTGTAGCAAAAGTATGTTGCATTTCAAGAAGAGCACTAACTGCCATAAATAAAGCACCTAAAATTTAGAAGAGATGACAAATTATTTGCTCCAAAGAAATGAGAATAAAAATCCAGAAAAATTTAACTTAATATCAGGTCAACAGCACAGCGTAACATGCAAAATACGTCAAGACCAATTCATTGAACAAGATAAAGGTAAACAGGAAGAGTTAAAAAAAACTAATGAGACTATTAGTAAGTACACTAAATAAGATGTAAGTACACTAAAACAAACAACATACACTAAACAACTAAACTAAACAAAAGTTGTTTTTCTTTAATGAATCGTGGTTTGACACATATTCAAAAGTGATTTTAAAAGGGCGTTACAACATAATTTATTCACTCTGTCAGATAGTCTTTTGACTGTCTAATTATCTGCAAAATGGAGTAGGAGATTAGAAAAACCATCGAAAATTTTGATTTCACCCATTCATTGAACTTTACACATTTCATGCATACTTCTTAAAGTCCCATATCGTTATCACTCAAAATCAAGCTGATTACAAAGACAAAGGAAAATAGCAACTACCACCCATCAAACTCCCGAATACGGGATTTCGCACAATCATTTTGTTAACTATCTCATGTAGATTTTTAATGCGGTCCAATCTCAGCTGCAGTATGCAAATTGAGAGTTATTACAATTCTAGCTTAATGTTGCTATTACCATTAAATGCTTGAGTAAGCTACCCAATGAAAAGCTGTTCTGAAAAATTAGATTCCCCCCACTACAATGATTATATTTATATGACGAATTCTTTCTTATCATTAGAATGATAGAAAAGAGATAAAATAATACAATTTTAATTAATTAAAAGAAAATAGAAATTTAGAATAAAACTGAATTAAAAAGAACCAAATAAAATATGAGATTAAAGAAATGAAATAGGATAGATTATAAATAGAAAAATTGAGATTTATCTGTTAATTTTTTCAGTTTTTCCACTGAAAAATATCAGTTCCTGTTCAAAATTGAATGAAATTAAATTTAAAAAATTTAACAATTAGTAATTAGCAACAACAATAATACCGCAACATATCTCTCTTAATAAATAAAAGTATAATAAATTTTTGCACCTATGATTATATCGTTTAATTTGTGAAAACAATTATGATAATAAAATTATTCAATCTATTAATTTTAGGGTTCTTCACGGTTCACATTATTTAATGTTCGACAAAAGAAAGAAGGGGAGAAAGAGGGAGAGGAAGAAAGAGATCATTTGCACTATAAAGTTTCCTGTCGTAGGTTTATTATCTTATTAGGCTTCAGATGAAGTTCGTAAAAACAACGTCCACGTTGAGGAACAATTCATACGTACGTAAGGATAAGACGAAAATAGAACTGTAAGATGAATATTAAAGAAAATGCTGAATGGAAGAATTGGACGTCTTGTTGTAAATGAGTGGCAACTGATCTTCGGAATTCTAAGTGAAGCTTTCTACCATTGTGACATACCTTGTGCTCCTCTACACCTTCTCATTATCCATAGCTATCTGTCATACAAATGCAAAACAATTGTTATGGAACCAACGACCGTTCGAGAAAACATAAAATGTCTAAGCAACTGCATGAGTTTGAAATCTCAGCTTCATTCAACACAATTTCTCTTTTCTACGTAATTGAAATAAATTAAAAAATGTTTTTGAAATTTTCAAAAAAAAAGATGAAGTTCTGCACATGCACATATACATACATATATGTACAAGTAGAAAATCGAAAATTTCAAAAACATTTTTCAAAAAAATTTCAAAAAGTAGAAAATCAGAGAGTGTAGGTCCACTTCGCAAATGAATCATAAAAATGAGCGGATAATAAATTAAATTAAGATGAAAAAACAACGATAAATTAGGCAAACAGTACACAGTTTATGTTTTCGAATGAAAAGAAGTTTTTATAGCAATTTCTAATTTAATTTTTAATTTTGTTTTAATCAATTGATAAATAGCCAAAACTTTTGGTGTAATTTTGTAAACAAATACTTTGTAAGTTATTTTTTGAATTAATCTTCTATTGTACCTTGAATTCCTACTAGAAAATTCAGTTAATCAATTAATTCAATCATTAATCAGTCAAGCTGATCAGTTAATCAGTTCAATTAATCAGTTAATCACTTTGTTCTAACTCATTTCACATAAACTAATCATAATGCATTAATATGTTTTCAATAACCAATTATTTCTCCTTTTTCTTCGATTTGATATGGTTGAAGTAGATGGGAAAATATTTCTTAATAAGCTGGGCTTAGGTAAACTTCAATTTCATCTGATAACCACGAGCAATTGAAATCTACCTGAACAAACTCTAATTTTATCTAACAAATATCATTCTCGAAACAAGCAAAATTCCGGATCTGCTTCAGTCAGCTTCGATTTCATTTAGCATATTATTCTTACAATAACATTACCGATTTTGCGGAAGTAAACAACAATTTCATCTAACAAATATTCTGTCATAATAATACATAATATAATAATATAATATGTCATAATATAATAATACAATATTTCGTGGTTTCCTTAAGTAAACTTCAATTTCTTCTGGCAATATCACTTCCATATTAACGTATCACTCCCAACGAATTTTTTTGCAAAAAGTTTCGAAAATTTTTTTAAACTTTTTTTAAACGGATTATGCATACTTCTGGAAAATTTTACGAATCTTAAGATACATATATCCAAATAATTTAAAATAATTATTCTAAATGAAAGTAAGTTCAGCAGTTATCAGAAGGATAAAACATGCTTATTATAAATTTCAAGTTGCCGAATATTTCTGACTGAATATGCTTCAATGTAATAACAATGACCGCTGAAAAATTTTTTTAAAAACTGAATTAATAGGATTAAAACTAAATTTTCAAATATTCGAAATACTAATCAATAAATATAATGGAAGAAAATTTTTTACTTTTGGAAAATTTTACGAATCTTAAAATTCGTACATCATTAATTTGAAGATTTTTTATTTCCTTTCAATCTAAAAATTTTCTTCGCTTTCCCCTTCCAGCAACATTTTCCAACAACCACCAAATTTTACTACTACATTTTCACGTAATATACTTATTACCTTAAGATGACGTTTTCAGATTCTATTTATCACTAGATAATTTAGAAAAAGGAAAAGAATAAATTTTATTTTGATCGTCAATTGATTAAAACGAAGTAGCAAATGGCACTCACTGCAAACAGTAAGTAATCAACAACAGCTGTCGAAGATGCTTCTCTGTTGAGAATTCAAGAGGATAGACGTCAAAAAGCAGCTATCTTCAAAAGAATGTAAAAATTTCGAGAGCAAAAAAAATAGAAATTCTCCACCGTTCGTTCATTTCTATGCTACGTTAACTGTACGACACTTTCTTTTTCTCTCTTTCCTTCTGGTTTATCTGAAAGATTAAAATTAATGAGATATTGCTGGCTTAGGCTTACAATTCTATCCTACTCATTGCTATGCCAATAGCAGCTAACAGCCTTTTCGTTTTTTTTTTTCTTGTTCAGAATATTCAATAATAAATATCAAATTTCATTTGGTTCTAAATATCACTACCCCTCTTTTTCTACTGTTCATTAATTACTGTATTGTTATTGTAGGATTGATTATAGTTGATAATAACTGAACAATGTTATCGAGCGTGTGTGGTCGAATGGTAAGGAATAAATAATAATTAGCAAATACGACATCTCTCCACGATCAGACAAAAACCCATCAACAAAATTTAATTTCGCTATATATATATATATATATATATATATATATATATATATATATATCTTTTAACCGTTGAATTTAGCACTGATAAAACGCCACAACGAGGAGTGGGAATTCATAAATTTTATAATGACCGCTTTAATAAATTTTATAATGACCGCTTTAACCCATTTGAATTTACTTTATGCTACGGAGAGTGCATCATTACACAGCACTCTCCCAACAATGCATATCCTATAACAATTCGTATGACAAGCACAATCAACATTTTGGAAACAAAAAAGCCATAATCCTCAAATCCTAAGAAAATCATTCTTAGGAAGATTTAAGATTTATTCCAGTGACAGGTAGGATTTAAATCGATTAAATGCATTTGTGGAAAATAGCTCAACGTCTTACTTCAGCTTAGAAAAAAGTTAAAGCAAAATTAAATTGTTAAGGTATTGATGTATGAAGCACAACCATGATTTTTAAACAATTTATGCAAAAATAATAATGTTCATATCAAACGACTAACAATAGATTTTAAAAGGTTAAAATGAACAAAAAAATAAATTTTTCCACAAAAATTTTGCAAATTTGAGCCTTTCACGGCCTTAAAAGTTAATTCATTTACACCGTTACAGTGTCACCCCAAAAGATTAATGCACTTCAAGAGATAAACAGTATATCACATAATAAACTGAAGGTAGCAGGTCACTCTGAATAACTGGGAAAATGATATTTACGAAAGAATTGAAAAATTCGGAATTATCTGATGAGTATTTCCAAAAAATTGAGAATTTTGTATTGCATTAAGGTTTAAGTCAAATTATAAGCCTCAAAAACTCATTTTTCAAACTGACCTGCTAAACAAGAAAATAAAAGAAATAAGTCGTATAAACAAGTGTAAAGATATGGAAAAACCCGTCGGTAAACATCCCACCACTGGTCCCTCCCAATTAATTTACCACTCTCCTCCGTTCACAAAATAATGAACTTTCGACTTTCACTCCAACTTCAATGCATCATTATATTATACATTATATATATCATTAACGTGTGTAATTCAAATTAATGCAAGTGGTAACCGATTTCTAATAATAACAGCAGTGAATAATTGTTAAAGTATAGGAAAGTGAAACTTTGCGGATAAGTACACATTTTTTTAAGCCAACAACATATGACGAAAACACAAGAATCTTAAATCGAAACAAAACAGATGGAAGGAAAATGAAAAAGCGAAAATTGAGAACAATGATGTCATAAGTCTGAATGAAAAATATACATCAAATATACATATTAGATGGAGTAACATACAACCAGTAGTAGTTCTAGCGGTGACATTCATATTGAATGATCAAGTGACTATTTAAAAATGGAGAAAAAAGGAAACGAGAAAATTAGGAGCAGAATTCAAAAATTGTAAAAGAAAAATTAACAATAAAAGAGCAGTAATCTTTTTATTCAGAAAGAAATCATTGACTTATTAAATATTCTCCAAAACAGTGAAAGACTGATTTTCATATCTCCAGTAGATATCCAAAAAAGCAAACAAATTCTCTATGTTAAAATATTAAATTGAATACCAATGATTTTAACCGTGTGTCTCAAGCAAAAAAAAGTTAAGTGATTTGGAATTAATTCAAACTCTGACTTACAAATCAACTCTTGATAATTTTAAAGTCATAAAGTCAGCCTGCATGAGAAATACATATATATATCAAAAATTTACTTCGAATACTGGTTATCCACATACTACTCCCTCTGCAACCTGTCTTTGGAAATACCAATAAACAATTAATTCGAAAAAAGAGCTATGTAATCGATTATGAAATAAACATAAAAAATGTCTCCATGAAAAGAAAAATGCTCCGCTGCAGAATAACTAATTCGAAAAAGAAATAAAAGCAAGATGGATTGAAAATACCAAGTATAGCAGATCTCGTGTTACTCTTAAACAATTTGCAAAAGCAATATTCAAAATACCAAAGTTTCAGTGATCTAACTAAATTTCGGGTAACTGGGATCAGGTGTTGTATGCAGATCAAGTCATGAATCAGTATAGAAATTTAAGTTAAGGCAATGATTTCCTTACTTAATATTTTCTGCGGATACATAACTATATAAAAACCTGATTTTATATTTCTCTTCCCTATGATAATATCTCTTAGGATAAATGAAGTGATAACAAAACAAATTCGATAAAGGAACAAAGCAAAAAAGGTGTACTGTTTTTACCAAAAAGAAAAAAAAAACCTAAGAACAAGAAAACCAGAATAGGAATAGGTACTGCATTATGTATGACCTGTACAACCATTAGAAACGGCTATTTTGCATTTCACAAAAAAAAGATTTTTTTTCGACAGTTGCACCCCTGCACTGGAAAATTTATTTCATTGGAAAAAAAAGAAAAAATAATAAAATGCCTGTTCGACTGAAGTACTCATAATCGGTACCAAAAATTTTTAAATGATATAAATGCAAGCTATTTCAAAATTAGCATCCGCAATTAGCTGTCACATTTTCACTACATCTTACTTTAGTAACCACACCCGCCATTCTTTCTACCCCACATAGCCTTTCCACACAGAACACACTCGAAAAAAGAAAAACATTAGAAATCTAGAAAACAAAGTTACAAATTTAAATCATGAAACAGTATAGACCAACTCAAAAAAAAGGAATCATGATATGCTTGCAAGAAGTCACGATAATAAATATCACGATAGCAAAAAAACTAAAATCAAGAGGACGCTTAAAAGAATTCAACAAAACATTTCATGACTTAATTATACAATGTGATGATCATTTTACAAAGTGATAAGGCTCTCAATTAGATTATATTTATTTAGTAAAAAAGGTCAGATAATCATTAAATATGAATGAAAATGCTTAAATTAAATACATTCCTTTCAATATTTCCCCCGTAACTTCACTGCATATAATTGCATATAATTAAATAGCCTTATTTGCCGAAATAGAAGTTTTCAAACTCCAAGACCACATTAATAATATGGTTTAAGTCAACTGAAGACCTTGTCCAACTTTACTTTTCCGAAGTATCTGCCCTTAATATTCCATTAGCAATCCAATTTCACAACGTTTCAAAGCTGCGTCCTTCACCAAGTGGAGCCGTCATACTTGGAAGTTGAAATGCGGTTGCTTGTGGTGGATGACAAGGTGTTAATCCAGTTGGACCATCCAATAAATTAACACCACCGAAGTCGGATGTAGCTAAAAACAGCAGTTACAGCTCAGTAACAACTATGTTAGAGAAACATATGACTGAAGCAACATTTTGTTAAAAGAAGTCATCACTTCCTAAAAACTGATCCCCTTTTTTTGAAATCACTAATGGCATGCAAATTCTCAACCTTAAGCTAGAAAGTTAAAATTACTAAAAGATCAATTACAAAGAGTTTATCTCAAACATCAAATAGAATGCGAAATTTCGGAACCCCTTTCTTTTCTCTAACCATACACAACTGTCTTGACTGTTTTCAAAATAGTTTTAAATGCAGAACAAAAAAATATTTTAGACAACATTCATGGCAACCTCCAGCAATTAAATTTGAGGGCGTTGTGATGGGTACACCAGAGCTGCTCAACGAACTATAAGTTGTCGTTGTAGTGACACCATCAGCGAATGTTAATGATGTTGGACGTTTGATCTCTTCATCCGGTAAATCACGTCCATTAACATCGAACAACGTTGGTTCCTGTTTTATTTGCATAGAAGAAGGCTAAAATAAGGACTCTTCAAAGGATTTAAAAAATTTTCTAAGCACGTCATACCAAAAAAATAAAAATATCCGTTCGTCATGAGTTGTGGAAAATTAATTTAAAATTTTAGATTCAGTTTTAAGAACAAATCCAAAATTTTCATCACTCCAAAAATTTTTCCAACCATTTTTACATCATGGTTGGAGAAGTTTTTGGAGCTTCAAAAGTAAAACCAAGTATATCCAAATTCATTAATTTACCTTTGTTAATGTTAGTATACTGGTCTGACTATCATTTCTGTTCAGTGTCACAGCTGTTGTTAGCGGTGACGCACCCGACTGTGGTGGTGGTTGTTGTCTAAGGTCTGGTATCAATGCACTAGCTGGTCGCTTTCGATTACTAAGCACAGGCTGCGGTGATGGAGTAGATGGTGTGTAAGGTACAATTTCATTACTAGTTGGTACTGTTACTACTGGTGCCGGCGCACCACGTGGCATATACTGCTGAGTGCTGGACATGTCGACATCTAGCGTCTGACGAAGAGCTTCCGGCAAAACACAGTGATGGTCTCGAATCACAGCAATGAGTTCATTTTTCTAGAATATTTAGAGAAACTTAGGAAACTGAATCGAAATAGTATTGTACGTAGTAGTGATACTTTTTCTCATAACAGATTTATAAGTAAAAAAATATGAAATTAAATGATTTATTTATATTGAAACTTACCAAGAGCTGTAGTTCAGCAATTTTTGCATCCTTCATTTTATTTTCCTCTTTCAGTTGATTCACTTGCTAAAAATAAATGTTGGGCAAGTTAAGCTTCGAGATGAAGGTCTATGTCAAACGTTAAAATTTTCCAGTGATATTTGTTAATGCTAATAAGCAGCGACACAGATTTCATGGATTCGATGAAATAAGGACCAAGACATGAAAAAGGAAAAACCAAAGAATGAATATACTAATCCTATTTGACCTTCATCTTTTCTCATTACTTCAATTGAAAAGTCTCGAGCTAATCACAGTATGTGAAAAGTGATAACAATTAATTAAAGAATCTGTCAAAAGTTTCTGACTATTTTTTTTCTCTATCTTGCAATTCATAAATCATACATTTTGTAGTGAACCCATAAGATCAAGGCGTCTTTGCCGACATCTTGCTGCTGCTTCCTTATTTCGCAGTCGCCTTTTATCACGTTTATCCCGTTCTTCCTCGCTCAAAGTCACATGATCCTGCAATATGAAATTTTGTAACTGAAACAAAGGAGAAGAGATCACCTTCATCTAGTCTTAAAATTGGCAGCTTTATTGAAACAATAAAATCAGATGACAAAGAATTGTCACTAACATATTCTTCGTATTCCTTCGGTCGCCGACCACCGCGTTTACCGGTTGCCGATGCTGGTCTTGTCATCGTATTCCCAACAAAACCAGCTCGCGTTTGATAAGCTTGTGGCATGTTAAGTTGATAATGGGCACCTGTAAAATTTTTTGTTTTGATAGTTAACTATAAGAACAAGTAAGTTTGTAAAGTCGTACATACCTCGTGGACAAGTCGATCATGCTGATCAGCATGCTATTGGTTTAAGTTGGACAGGGAGCTATCTTAAACAGCAAGCATTCTTGTAATTGAAATCTATAAACAATCTTAGGAAGTACTCTTATAATTCAAAATCCACAAATAATTTCGAAACTATCGCTTTCATAACAACATCCTCATCTATTGACCCAATACCATTTTCAAGATATCGCTGGGTGAAAAGAAACAAAGACGTTAGAACATGACAAATAACAATGTTTATCAAAAACCAAAAAACTAAATTGATTAATCAGTCAATATAATGGTTCAGTCCAAGTGTTCCTAACTACCTTTAGAACAGAACATTAATCAACAGAACGTACTCTCGTGAAATCGCTTAAAATTCAACCATCCCTATGTACGAGTCACCACTGACAAATTCAACCGAGCTGTTTTTTTCAAATTTCACCGCAGCATATCCCCCAGCAAATATCTCTTAGTGATAATATTATAATAGCGTGATGCAAGCGCAGGGGCTTTCTTGTCAGTAAAATTTAAGTATATTTCTACTATAATCAATCCATTATATAAGAATGAAATTAGACAATAAATCTCCGTTACTCCAATACACGATCTTAGGACCACTTTAAATCATTCCTAACGAAAGTTATGGGCAACACTCAAGAAGTCCTTTAAAACAGTAGAAGATATTCGATAGTTATCAGTGATTTTTTCGTTCGCAAAAATATTCTATGATAAAAATAACCAAATAGAAAACAGACAAGGATGCAAAAGGAGGAGAAAATGAATGAAAAAGGCTAACAATTAAAATGGTGAAAAGAGCAACAGGTGCATTGACGAAAAGGCTCAAAAATAAACACGTAGGACACGGCCTGTGCAAATATGCCGCACAATATATATATATATATATATATACCCATACATACAAATAGAGATAGCAATAAAATCTACATCAAGCATCATAAAGTAAAAATGGAAGGAAGGAGAAAAGTGACGAATGTCGATTTCTGATAGATGACAAAAATTACGAAATCCTGGAACATAATTTCAGTGTCACACGGAAAAAGAATATCTAGCAATAAATGGAATATGAAATGAAAAATGAACTGCAGAAGAAAATGATTTTTTCCTCTACGACAAAAACAGTTCAAAAACCGCCTCGCTATTTCTGCATAGTTTCAAATCAGATTGATACACATCTTAAAATTCGTTCGAGGTTTCTCACTAGGCATAATATAATAATTCTTCTATTCCATCTCCTCATTGGTTTTCGTTCTCATCATTTGTTTTGTTATCTTTTTTTCTCACTTAAATCGATTAAAACAAATACCAATTTATCGATGCTAAATTATACGTCCATATACACATTATCTATTACACAAACCTATATACATTATACGTCATCATGTCTGTCTACAATATTTTGGGGTCATAACGGCTCACAGACTGGTTGGTAATGTTACATAATCATGGCTATATCATCATAGCATAGTATGATAAGATGATTGATGAGATGAAAATGATGGATACAGTGCTTGTCAGTAAAGAAGATATTAGGAGAAGTAAATCAGAAACTGGTAAGGAAATTATTTGAATTAAACAAGAAAATTACGTAAGTAAACAAGAAATTAGCAATCGGATAAATTATTAACGTAGAACAAAAAATAAGCATTAGAATAGATAAGCAAAGAAAGAAATGCAACATAAATTAACATGCAACAAGCCTACGTGCATGAACAACAAAGACGACAACTCGGAATCGTTGATTCAGTGGGAAACGAAAAATAATTTGCCTAGTTTCCCAGTAATAAGACAAAATCAACCTCCAAAGTATAAAAAAAATGAATGAAACAAGAAAGAAAAAATTTTAGGCAGCAAAGAACGGAGAAGTGAACAGGAAAACCAGAAGATTCAATTTTTAGGAATAAAATTAATAAAAATATATCAAAGTCTCCCCAACAGTTGTGAGACAATTATAATGACGAATCATAGCAACATCTAGCTTTTAGGTTTTAGTTCCGATTCAATAAAAAAACGGTCCAATAGTTTATTGGTGAAACTTATAAATGATAAAGCTTTTTCATCCCCCATCCCTTCTATCTTTTCTTCTCCCTCCTCTTCTTTCGCAGCTTCTCTATCTTCTCCCTCTCCTCTTTTCTTCAGCCTCTTTTTTCAGCTTTTTTAGTTAGGAAGGTCTCTCGATGATAGTATGTTTTCGTTTAAAATTCATGCAAAAATTATCTCAGACAAAAAAAAGGAAGAATGTTAAAGAAGCAAAGCAAAGGATTAAAATGACAAAGTAACAAAGTGAAAAATCAACGGCTGATATAATTCAAACGAGTAACTGAGAACAGAAAAACGGTGAAAAATAAACTTTTACCGGTTGGCGTAATCGGATGTAAACGATTGGCAAATCCGTACAACGATTCGGCTGTAGGCGCTATATCAGTTCCTTGCGATGCTATCTGCAAAAATTTTAATGATTACTGTGAAAAAAATTGAAAAATTTTTCAGTTCTTTTTCAAACTATGAATCGAAAGCACTTGTCACAGATGACAGCTAGGACCATTACCGTATTCACTCCTTTCTACATAAGAACAGTTTGGAAATAAAATTCTTCAAAAAAAGTTAATTTCTAGTAACCATTTTAATTTCCAGAGCAAACAAATTTGATGAACTATTGAAATGATTGAGAGAAAAAAAATTAGAGACTATCAACATGTGATGTGATTATCATTACTAACCCTGTTGTATCTAAATTTTATTGACAATATTATCAATCTATATCAGTTACAATCACCATTGAAAAATGCTTCTATTCCTTTTCTGATACTCCGAAATATCCTAAAGAGTGGGAAGCGGTTACTATTTACTTTATCCCATCAAATAATAAATTGATTGGAACCATTCCAAAGTAATTTTTTTAAAAACAAAAATGATGCAAATTAAAAAGCTACACGGTGTCGTATTGCTTATTAAACTCCTTAACACGGAGACTTTTATTGCATGATAATATAACTAGTATTGTTTATCATTACTCTAAGATGAAATTAAACCATACCCATCTTTGTACAACTGACCTTTACGAATCAATACAGTGTAACTTATTATGTCACTTTTTAACATAATTTTTAAATGAGAAAAAAATAATGTTAATCGCACACTTAAATTAAATACGCACTACAATGAATTTAATGAAGTTAGGAAATACCTATGGATTTAAAAAAAAATAAAGTCACACACTTCACTAAACAATGGTTGACAACACATCTGCAACACATTGAATTCATTCAGTGTTGATGACAAGCCATAATATGGTTGGAAGAAATTGGATGGATAAACAAAACTTGAACTTGAACAAGATGAATGTAGCATTGCTGATGATCCAGCAGCTGAATGGTTGGATAAATACCCTGCTTGTGCAGTAAGATAAGATGGTGATGGAGCTGTTGTACCATATAAAGCAGGATTAGATGAAGGTTCTTCAGCATTTGGATGAGGTTGCTGCTGTGATACTGATACTGATGCTGCCGACGATGATGATGCTGATGATATATTTGGTGCGACAATAACACGTGTTTGACGGGAACGATCAAATGTGACGGTAGCATCAGTAGTATTATTAACTGAGGTATTATCAGAAACTCCTACAGAGGATAAGTTGTTATCAAGGGTAGTAGGATAATTCGTACGATCAGAACATGCTGATGAGGCAACAGTGCTGTATATATTATGGTTATTTTGTTGTTGGGATTGTTGTTGTTGCTGCTGCTGCTGTTGTTGTTGTTGTTGATGATGACTGCTGTTGTTACAGTTTACCATTGATTGACTCATTTGAAATAATTTTTAAGAAAATTTCTCCTCTATTCCATTAAATGAATTATACTAGTAGTAAGCCGAGATTAAATGATTACAAAAGGAGCAAAATTTGTAAATTTATAATAATAGCGTTCAGTGAAGAAGCCTTCAACAGTAAGAATCAAATTAAGTAATAAAATAATGCAATCGATGATTGTAAACATTATGTATAGTTCAGCCGACGAAGTAAAGCATGGAATTCTTTCTAAACTCAGAAAGATGATGATAATACAACAGCAACAATAACAACAACAGACAACAGTAAATGACAGTAGCAATATAATAAAATCGTATTCGTTCCACCTATGTATCAACAATAGTTACAAAAGTCTTCAAGATGCAGCTGTTAGCTTGCAGTAATAGCAAACGATAGGAGGAATCAAAAATGGCAACATTTTTGGCCTATTGTATTTTTTTCAAGATGAATCAAATAGCAACACAACAAAACCTTCACCATAAGCAATGCCAAACACCTCACTACCATTCGTCCAATGAATAACCGAAGCTTGTAATCACCGGAGGGGAGTTTCGTTCTTTTTTTGTGTTTTTGCAGCAGCATCCATAAACGTTCCATGACCATCCGTTACCTTCCGCAAGTTTACCATTTCAAGCCAAGATTGGTATCCGTTAGTAATTGCACTATTCTCATACTTGAATGTTAGAGAATTCGAACTACCATCAGCAACAAAATTCGAATTACCGTTGGAAAAATTATGCACGACTATTCTATAAAGTCTTGATGATTTTGAAAATTCAAAAAAATCTTGGGATGCTTACTGGTATGCGATTTTGTCAAATAAAAGGAAAAGGAAAAAGTTCAGCAAATATATCAGCTATTCCAGTGATCGTATAGTGTTTCTGAATCTAATGATATATGACTGACTATACATATAGCACAAACATCCTATGAACTTCACAAAACAGTCGATTGGGAAAGTCCATAGTACGCATGACGATAAATGTTGTAGTCCATTCGTTTAGAAAAGAAAAAATGAGAGGAAGGGAGAGAAAAGATTATGTTATTGCAATTAACAATTATTTTTACTCGCATGAAAATTTTAAAAGCATTAATCATAACAGCGTTGACGGTAAGAAACCTCAAAATCGCAACTAAAGCAAAACCTATTCATTTTTATTTTGTCCATCGTATTATTTTTTGATTCAATGATCAATCCACTTCTCGGGTAATTAGTTTGATGCAGCTACACTAATACTAATACCATCCACCGCATAATTAATAAACCAATGAGCCTAAACTTCTTATCTCTTCCTTTGTCGTGCATTAGGTTATGAAGCGCTTTCATTCATATTACCACTATTACTACTGTTTTTTTAAAGCTTGTTCAGTATTATGTATTCGCAGAAAGAAAGTGTTTTGTAAGTGGGGATGAATATTGATTATTACTATAACTTAAAATATATAGATGGGAATGAAAGAAAAAAAAGCTTTTTTGTTCGGTTTTACGAAAAGAGTACACGGAGGTAGAAAAAAGAAAAAAATACATTACACAAAAATGAGATGAGAATTTTTACGAATAAATTTGGTTCTAATGAAAAAGTGTAGCTCATTGAATAAAAAAATTGCTTTTGAATTCGAAAAACAACAAATCGAGCACAATTTGTACCTCTTAACTTCGAAGTATAGTTTACGATGAGAAATATTAACTAAATATCAAGTATAATCACAATACGAGATTATACGCAAATATTGGTAAGTTATAAGGAAAATAATACTTATAATTTAAGATTGAAACTAAATATTATGTCCACACTTATCAATGTAGTAAAACTGGAATTAGCAGCATGATAACTTCAATGTCATTACGGTTTGTTAACTCATACTGGAGATATATCCATCAAAAGTGTTAAATATTTTGTTTCATAATGTTAAGCACGAACTCAGTTTTTGCAAAAGCACCGCACCAGAGTTTGGCACCAAATAAACACCGATGCTAGGGTTCGTGAATGGTATCAAATAGATCAGTTGGAAAACATACCAGCTGCTGACATTAACAACAAAGTAATCAGCCCCGATCCTAATTACCACCTATCCGTTAAGTTTCTTAAATTTATTATTAGTGGAAAGAGTGTATAGAGATCCGATAAATACCATTATATTTTTACAGAATAACAAAACACTGATGTGATTAAATTCAGTGATAAAGAAAAGCATCAAGCACGAATCTAATAATATTAGATTTAACAATTAAGTCCCAACAATGATAAATATCCGATTTATTCATTATTTGTCGAATAATGCAAATAACAACAAATAAAAGGACCGGAATTTATTATATGAAAAGTTTTAATCAAGCAAAAACAGCAATGCAAACTACCTCATACATAGACGGTAATCCTGGTGGCGATATTGGCCGTATAACCATAACTCAATGCCACCGTAATAAAATCGGTGAAACTTTCTTCCCCAGCTGGATTTTGCAAGAAAGCACTCCAAAGACCTGTTGAAAGTTAAACAGCAAAAATGTTTAAGTCAAATGAAGGAGGAAAAAAGAAAGAAACGAACAAAACGTTTACGTCATAGGTGAAAACGACATTTCGCAAAAAAAAAGGATATTCAATCTTATTTTGAGACTAAAAAGTTTGAGAAAACATATATAACATTAGAAAGTTGTTGCAACGACAACGATTCTTTGTGCATCATTGAGACACCTAATGCTTAAATACGAATTACCAACCGACTGACTGTTAGATACAGAACCAGAGAATATTTCAATAAAAATTTTTTTTTCGCGAAAGTTGCAACAGCTCCTGAACATGAATACATGTTAGTGACAAAACATTTATTCAACGATTTTTTATCCCAACTCCAACACACGTCTATTTATTCTACAGGTTGCAATAATCTTGTAATCAATGGAGCACTTCTTTTTCCTTTTTTAACCTTTTGCTCAGCAAAACGCCTTTCATTCTTCCTCTGTTACCCCCCAACTACAAATTTCTCTCCCTCCGTCCTGCAGCTTTTCAACAAATCTATCATATTAAGACCATTCCCAGCTCTCCACCTTCTCCCTTCTTCCCATCCAAAAATGCATATACGTATCTTTTTAAGCACCGAAAAGCTTAGCTTTCCGAATGAATAAAAAGCTCCTCCGAACAGCCAAAAGCAATAAGTGGGAGAAATAGAGGTAGAAAGGAAAAACAGCAAATATTTACATTATCCGCAATGTAAAACATCTCCTTCATATGGACACACCCACACAAATAATCCACCTAAGCCATACGTTCGAACTCAAATAAAAACTTTTAATGATGCATAATCACATCACTCTTACCCGTCTTTAAACTTTTCTTTCTCTATTTCATTACAAACGAGTAGGAAAAGTTAATAAATATACTTGTCACTAAAGTACGAAATAAGGTGTCAGCATTCATAAAATACATTCCTCATTTCCCGCACATCTTTGTTACTATTTATTTCTAACTTTATAATGAATGACTTATAAAACACAATTAAACTGAAAACTGATGTTGGAAAGGTGTCATCTCGCACGCTTCGGAAGCAACCATCCCACCTTTCTCTTCTTATTCTGTTCAGATCAACATTTGAAAAAAAATGAATATCGTTATCTAATAGAATATCTAGCAAATACAACAGCTATTTCCTGCTTAATGATTGGGAAAAATGTTGTAGTATCTTTGACACATCAAATAAGACGGAAGATGAAAAATCTATCCATAAATTGTCTTGCTTGTATCGCTTCAACCAGGAGGAAGAGTGAAATACTATTTTCGAATATATTGATTGATATTAGCATTAATAATGGATATGTATCGGGAAACTATAGTTTAATGCATCATTTCATTTCATTTCAGAAAAAAATTAAATTATAACTTGATTTGCTAGTATCATCGTATATATACATATATTCAAAACAAATCCCAACATATCATTCATTTCTAACATAGTAACAACAACAACAATCACATCTTCCTTCTTTACAAACTTATGACACGCACCCATAATTTTGTTGCTCTAAAAACATGAAAATAAAACGACTATTTTACTGTAATCGGAAATCGATATCAATTACCCATACTAATCTATGATATAAAAATTATAGCTGCCTCTTCTCTCTCCCTTCTTTAAATCTGGCAATAAACTGTAAAAAAAATCAATTTTCATCATGTCATCATTTTTTCCATGCTTGAAATTGGAAAACACTTTCTGTTCTTATAAAAAACATTTTTTAATTTCTGACGGCTTAATTTTTAAAAGAGTACTTAAACAACACAAAAAACATACTATACAAATAATTCTCGCCCGTTATACCTGCAATATGTTGAGAGGTGCACACATAAACAGACATGTGTAGAGAGAGAGAGACATAGACAGAATGCGTGCACATACCATGCACATACTCTTCAACACTGTGCATCACATGAAGTGATTAAAAGTGAAATCACAGCCCGTCCCATCATATCTTCTCATTAAACAGAATGATGTTGTTTGCGAAGATTCTAAGAACGATCAACTACAATCCCAACAAGGCACTTCATTTTTTTGGAACAAAAAAATGGAAAAACTGTAAAGCTTTATTTTTAGAACATTAATAATCGATGAAATTTGGATGAAAAACGTTCATACCATTTGAACACAAACACATACTCTTAATGGCTATTGCCAGTCTAACTTTCATTTACAGTATTTATGTAACAGTTGACTTTAAAAGACTTGAGCAGTTTTGCACACAGTTTGAACCTTTTTTTAAATAATCTCTTCGCTGCTGCAAATTCACTAAATCGCTGTCCACGCAATACTTCTCTTTGCTAGGAGTCAAACTACACCCTTCATGATATTCCATTCCAAATTGCTTAATATACGGAATTACTACGAAATCTTAGCTTAAGGTAAAATAACCTACTAAAATCCCAACGATTAAGAGTACAATGGACAGAAAATCCACAGCAACTGACGAGACACATATACCTTGGGTCTGTGCATGATGCCAAAATCTATCGCTCAGATATAACAATAAGTTACCAGATTCATACAATAGTTACGGTAATGTGCAGTAGCAAGTATGTTTATTAAAAGTGATCCACTGCCTACAGTAATATAATCAATCAGCTGGTAGGAAAATTACATCAAGAAAGAGAGCAAGTAATGCTGAATTTGCTGCAACAAACACAATTGAGGAAGAATAATTAAAGCTAAAAACATATTTCCCCTTAAAAACAACTCAATGTTTGAATTTATATTTAACCTTTTCTTAATAACAATTTGATATTCGAATTTATATTTATAGTGTTAAAACTGACTTATCACAGCTTAATGCACCTAAATGCCACTTAACATTCGAAATTGCTTGCTGTAATTATATTTAAAAATAACACTTCATACTTGATCAATCTCCGAAGTATGTCAAGCACATGACTCCTTGTCGTTTTAATCCACCCAGATTGGGAAAAAAAGCTGCCGTAATAAGAGGTCTGACAAAGAAAGCAGTACCATTTAGCTGCCGATCCTTCGGTGTGAAAAGAAAGTGGAAAAGCTGTCATAAGTGAGGCAGATGCATAGGTACTATTTGCATGTAAGTATTGCCTAATATCTGAATAAAATTCCCTATAATAATTCACATTTGCATCAATAAATCATTGTTCGTCCAACCAATTAATTACCCATTTTTATTATTTAATAGCTTGGAAACAATTTCTAGGAAACAAGTATTATGTATATGTGTGCAATGTGAAACAAAATGAGAAAAAAAGTGACTATCAGCACAATCATTGCTCGGATCAAGCTACACCTTAGTTAATTAGCACATTTCTTCTCAATCTTCCGAAAAAAATCATCACTGAATCGTTGACATTTTCTTGCCACAAAAAAGCTCCAAAGAGGAAAGGTTTATTCATACGTGGGAAAAAGGATTAAAAAAAGAGAGGAAGGAAGTGGAAAAAGAAGAGGACGAAGAAAAGGAAAGGAAGAAGATAAAAGTGTCGTTTCCCGGCGCCCGACAATCATTTTAACGGTTAAACTTATCAAATCATTCCAAGGAAGAAGCCGAGAAAAGTGAAGAAATCATGCCTTTTTTGGCCTCATTTCACAAAGTACTGTATACTTTGTGAGAGATATATTTGTGTAAACATAAATTCAACGATTTGTTGACAAAACGAAACCCCTTTCCACTCCTTCTCTCCTCTCCCTCTTCCTCTCTCCCTTTCTCTCTCTCTCTCTGTTTTTCAATAATGTTGCTTCTTTTCTTTAGCTTAATTAATTCGGCCATCCTTTTTCACACCTTTCGGAAAAAATATCGTTTCTTACCATAAAATTTGCAAATATCTCTAACTGTCATCTTTTCTGGAGGAAGAAAACGAAATTGCTCAAATCACGTCAAGTTTATTATGATCGAAAAGTCTAATAATTTAAGCAAAGAACTTAGCTTGAATTGAAAACCTTGAGTTTGTGGTTATATAACGAAAGCGCTCATTTCTTCCTTTTACCACATCTTCTATGATAGCACAAAATCGTATTTCTCGGAACATAAAAATCGTTAATAATTGGGCAAACAAACACTACATCTTTTCAGAATAAACCACCAAAGCTACAAAAATGCTAAATTTTAATAGGAAAGACAAATAAGTTGACAAGTTTATTTCGATATTAGACAGCACTTTTTCATAAAATTTAAAACTCTATTTTTATATTTTATATTTTCAACTGCACAGTAACGAATAAATTTCAAAACGAGTTACTGTTTATTCCATGAATATGTGGGATAAATGAATTTCATCAAAAAAAAACTTATTGAAATGCATTAAGAACGAGGGAGAAGAAAATGCTATTTGGTTGGGATGAGAAGTTAAGGGGAGGAAGGTGAAGGAAAGACTGCATCAACATCATGATTCTGTGTTTTTTAAATCTTCATGAAATGCAAAATATGACAAAAAAAGAAAAAAACCAATCATATTTTTCCTTACATTATGAAGTTTAATCGGCACAGGCGTAAGAAGGAGAGAAGGAAATTGATCACTTTTCCCAATCGAGAAATAATTTTGAAAAGCTGTAATGTGTTGTTGGACGGAGGTAAAAAGTACAATTAAAGCATTACTTCTCATTTCAACAATTTCCCCATTTTTCTTATCTTCTTCATCGTTTAAACATCAAATAGCTGTATTTATCGTGTACTTCAACAAAACGGGGAAAAGTGAGGGAAGGAAAAAAAAAGATGAAAAGAAGCAAGAGTCAATATTATTTACCTGGTGGTACCAAAAATATTATCTTTTCAGTAATGCTGAAATCAAATACTGATTAAATTATAGAATGAAACGAATAGGTAAGTGGCGGAATTTTATCAAAAAACAGTGGAAATGGAATATAAAAGAAGAAATCAGAACGACGAAAAATCTATTCCACGCGTTAAATTTAGATACGCACTTTTATTTATATTATTGTCAGTTGAACATATCGAATTCATAAATTGTATGACCATAGCACATGTAGGAATTTTTTCACATCTTGAAAGACGAACCATTTCCAAATGAAAATACTAACTGGAAATCTCGAAACTTACTGTCAATAGCGCTACTTATATTTCTCTATTTTAAACTACCCTCTACCCTCTCCTCACTCAGTCTTTACAATTATCTAACTGCATAAATATGGAAGACCATATGAACAATTCATCGGAAGTGTATAAACAATCGTTTGGAAATAGAAATGAACTCTGAACATTAACGGTGCCATTACTTTGCAAAAAAAGTAATATGGACGTTTAAAATACACAAACGCATACACACACTTAAATGTTACGTCAAAAACACATGTCCTGTATTTTTTGAATTTCATACGACTTATATTACATTTACTTCTGATTTTGGTAATCAAAAACATTGAAGACCTTAGAGGGACTGTAGCATGACTGAAATAAAAAATCTCACAGAATTAATAAAATAAAATATTCCGATATGATTAGCGACATATTAATGTTTAATGTTGTGCTGTTAATAGATACAGATTTGATACATGCAGTCCGTTTGAATTATGATGTTTGATCGTATTAGTATAAAAGCATTGGAAAAACGAACGATAATGTTAATGGTTTCGTGTTTTCACCTCTCCAACTTCCGTATGGATTTAACCAAACCTTTTCCTTTTTTTTAATTTCTCTCTCTCGCTCTCTCTCTCTATTCCTCCCATCACCTTTCGTATCTATAAAAGGCAAATGTCTACAATCGATACTGTCAATAAAATCTTCATTATTCTACCAAAGGGCGAGACCTTCAATTCGCAAGCCACATACAGAAGATATTTAAAGCAATGACAATAATATTTCTTTTCAACCAACCGGATTCTCAAGCTCTGAACCGCAACATTTTGAATCTACTAGTATGCCATCAAAAGTCAAGTTATATAATCAGTGTTTCAAAGGAGACGTTTTGCTAGCCACTCTTGGAAATTATGATAAAACAGCAGAAAACTATAAGGTTGTAAGAAAGGCCTGGTCAACAATCATTTACAATTATGAAATTTGCTATATAACGAGTTACTACATCAAGAAAAATTGTCGAAAATAGAAGGTAACAATCGAAGCTATTGGAAGAATGCTGGAAGCAATAGGAGAAGATCTAGAAGGGCACGGAATTGAAATCATAATTGAAACTAGACTGCAAGTATGAATCTCAGATAAAGTTTGTCAATAAAAGAAACATTAATAGTTTTCGGAATAAACCTTCATTGCAATTTGACTGTGCCACATAAAGCGCTCCCTCAGGAAGAACTCCATAAAAAAATCACAAGAAAGTCACATACCGACATTATGTCATGTTACTGTGGACGGAAATCTTACACCGCTTTACTATATAATTGAGCCATGAAAGAATATGAGGAGAACGTCAACTCATAAAATAAGTTTTACTCTGAGAAGTGCACACTCCTAATTTTGGAGTTTTACCAAAATTTATTTCTTTTCAACATTTTTGACTCTTGCTTTTTCTTTCATTCTCATCAACTAGGGAATAGCCCAAGGAAGTTTTTCGAAACAAGGAATCTTATGATGTTACTGACAGTCGAATATTACTTTACAAGAACTGCAAAGAGTTAGTTCTGAATTTGGTCACGTAATATCTGCGATATATAAACATTTTACTCGGTTTTTTTTTGTTCTAACCAACTGATAAAAAAATATGATGGACAAATGAATAGGCAATTCAAAAATGCTTTTCCATGTTACCCATCATAAACATGATTTTTTTCTGATTTAGTCATATTATTTACTAAAATACTTTTAAAAAATCAAACTATGACTAATTTTGTGTCCTAGCACGAAAAAAATGTTAAAACATTAACTGGAGTTGAAACTTTGACATTTGAATAATTTCGCTGTTATTCTTATAGAACAATGTAGTTTTGTGTGCCATAAGCCAAGCTTTATTTAGATTTCTATGGAACTTGAAGTGTGTCTGTCATCTTCATTTCATCTTTCAAGTTCTAATCTAAAAAATTATATTTAATTTAAACATCTTAAAATAATCCAACTTCTCTCTAACGTGGTTTAAAACGGTATTGATTAATTAAAGTTAAAAAGATATCAAAAGCTTGCTTGATCAGCACTTACTTTCTAAAAACACTAAAATGCACTTCTCCCACTTATTGCAGAATACGAACTGAGATATTTATGAATTGTTTCAGTCCAGTCGCGCAATATTTTAATAAATACAGATACTCAATTCTAAAATGATACACGGTGAAAGAAAAAATTACCATATTTTATGAAAATTAAAAGTCGAATCGCCCCTAACCCATTGGCAAATTTTTCATTTTCACAACTCCCATTATTTTTCTTCTTACATTTAATTTAATTTTCGAATACTTACCTGATTTGGATGTCGAACAAAAAACAATTTTCTGCCAGAGTATCTTCGTGATCTTAAAACCCTAAAATAAGCAAAGAAAAGGATGGACAAAATGACATTTAGTCACGAGCAGCGCGAAACTGTAACATGTAGCATACAGAAGAAATTAAATAAATAAAACACTATAATTCCGCGTAGCATTGATATTTTGGAGTAATAAATGAATCTGTTAAGCATCTTAAAACTATCCAGAATTTATAAATCATCATCAATGTGCAAATAGCACACTAACCATTTACAAAGTAATAAAGGAATACATAAACACAAAATCCATATGCAATACATTAATGTAATATTAAACCTCTCAACACTTACTTCAACCAATTCTTTTAATTTTATGATTGCAAAAAATGTTGACAAAATGTTGCATAAAATCCAGAAGTATATAATACTTTCTATATATATATATATATATATATAGCCATTTAATCGTGCAAGCCATATCACGTAGAAGTATGTTATTTTATTTACTAACAGTGATTAAATTTATTTCTTAATAGAGCGATTTAAGAAAAAATTAACTAAAGAATTCATATCCTAATACACCATCTCTCACTCAGTCTTTTACTAATTATTTTCTAGAAGAAGTAATTTCGATCAAACTGTTCTCAAATTAATCAGTGTTTCAAATTTGTTGAAGAAACAGAAGAGAAAAAAAATGCGAATAAAATCAAAATAAAAGAAAGAAAAATGTTAAAGAATCTCTTAAAATGTCATCCTATCATACAGTCCAATCGATTTCAACTTCCTCCATTCTACCAAATTTAAATTTATTGTATCTTTTCCACAGATGTAGGAGAATTGTAAATTAGTTGTAGAGCTGTATATTTTTGCAGCAAAAATGAATGATAAAAAAAGAGAAAAATGAAACGAAAGAAAGCAAACGAAAAATATGCTCAATCTATATATATATATATATATATAGAGAGAGAGAGGGGGAGAGAAAAAAAGAAACACAGGAATAATGTGTATAGCTTACAATAAAAGCATTCACTTTATTCAATGATGAATAACGCGTTTGGTTTCCCTTTCCTCCTATTACGTTCCATATGAGGGAATCGTTTTTTTTTCTGCAAAGAATTCAGTATTAAAAATTATTCCTATATAATAGCAAAAAAGGGAATAATTAGCATAAACCAGGTGTAATTTTTATTCCCTTTTATTCTCCATAGCATTCTCTTCCTTCTTCACGGAAAAAAGGGACGAAAAAAGGGAGGGGTAGAATGGAAGCAGCTAAAACGAAAGTAACAAAGAAAAAAGAAAGTAGAATAAAAGGAAAGGAAAAAAGACACAAGATAGGATTCGGGATTAAAATATTTCATAAAAAATATAAAAGATAATTAAAAAATGATCAGGGTAGAAAAAGGGATGGAGGAACAACGAAAATAAAATTTATATATATTAAAGGGAACAACCAAAATGAAAAGTGAAAATTTTTCACTTACATTCATTTATCTATTAAAACTTTGGAACAATCATTTACTACCAAAATTTCGGTTCCAGTAAATTGAAAATATCGCCAACGATTGAGATGATAGGAGAAAATGTAATTATAATGGCATGTGAATGAAACGAACAATTAAATCAATCTCTGTACTTCGTTGATTTGGTATGGAAAAAAAAAACAATTAGTAGCAGTCGACATCAATTCACTTTCAAAATAAAAATTGGAAGATATCAACACTAATTCATGTTCTCTCTCTCTCTCTCTCTCTTTCATATATATGACAAAAAGAAAAAGAACTCAACATTGCGATATAATTAAATTATTTCATGTGATTTTAGCTTCTCGCTCTTCCTTCTGCAAAATCTTTACTTCACGTAACTAGCAATCAAGGTAATGTAATAATGCTAAGTTCTGTCAGCAAACTTTAAAAAAAGAAGAGAAGAAAAGAAAGAGCAAATATGTTTTTAGTGGGGAGGAGAAAAAGAAAGGAACACATTATTTTCCACGTTGACTCATCATTTATATTGTTTACCTGAAAAACCGGATGTTTTAAACCTATAAAATAGTGAGGAAAAAGCCCAAACCTAATCGTTCTAATTTTCGACCAGTTTTTTTTCGTTATCAGAACGAGAAAGCGTATTAAGACAAAATTGATAAGGGGTACAGATTTAGCACATATATACAATATATATATATATATATATATATAGGATTCAAGAGTCAGTGATAACTCAAAGGAAAAAATTATGCCAAACTTCGACTTTGAATTCTCTTAGTTTCTCTCTCTTCTTTTTCCCTCTTCTTTTCATCTATTCGCAATTCACTAAAGTCTTTTGTGGTCCTTGCAAAAATTTCATCGTCATTTAATTCGTATCAGTATTAAAATTCTTACCATTTTCTCCTTTTCTTCTATTTTCCACCTCGCTCATTCCTCTTTTTCGTCTCCTCCTCCTCCTCCTTTTTTCCAGTTAAGAAAAAAAACCAATAAATCAAGCAATAAAAGTATCGAAAAAATAATGCAGAAAATTAAAACCAAAAAAAGCAAAAACCTGATATATTATTCCAATTACAAATACCCAATTCTCTCCTCCCTTCCCTCATTTTTCCGGCACAGTCCCTTTTTCCTTCCTCTTTTCTCTTTTTTGAAAATGGTAAAGATTGAAAACTGACAAAGCCGTGAAAATAATTTTTCTTTTATTGATCTATTAAAATTGATCTGAGAAAGCGATAAAACGGCTTGAAAATGATCGATAAATTCGACAGAGTCGGCTCCTTTGCAATATCTTCTCCTTTATGCTAACGATAATGACAATAACGATATCATTCCTTCTTTCTTCTTCACAGGTTTTACTTTCCATTCTTCACAAGTTAAAGCAACGTTCAGCATAAATTTTTATAATCGTAAAAACTGTGAAAATAAAAAAACGATATTGGAAGGGAAAGAAATTCTGCTCCAAAAAGATTGGAAAATCTCAAATCAAGACATGGTAGGACGAGAAAGAGAATTAAATTGTGAAATATTGCTACATGTGTTATTTCCGTACGAATTTAAAGTAATGGATGGAATGAGAAATCAAGTCACCACAACATCCGCAACGGAAAGCTGAAAAGCAGACGCAAAGCTCATCGAAGTGTGCGTAAATTACGCTTTTCCGATCTAATAAATCACAGTCAGTTGCATTTGCTGCTTGGCAAAAAACTATGTCGGAAAAGTCACGTAATTTAATGCGATATCGTCAAAATGATAATTAATGGAATGATAAGTACAAATAAAATTAGTTTCAATCAATGAGTTCAAACTAATAGCTGCATGCCTTTTTCAAGAATCATTAACGTTGAGTATTTCTGTTAGTGTATGGAAGATACATTGGCGGCACTTATTCCAAACTTAAGGAAATCTAAGAGGAAAAATTGACAGTAAATTGATAATATAACAAGCAAATTGGGTTAAAGAAAAAGAATAATCTACAGAAGGTGAAAGTAATCGACAGAAAATTATGTTAGCATTTAAACTCCAAAATTGAAAATAAACGTAAACTGATTTTTAACAGTTCTTTTAAACAAGAAGAAGGCAAAAAAACGCCACGCTTGCTAAACTAATGTTAATGAAGGCAAATATTGAATATGCAGTTTAAGATAAGACATTTTTGAGGCAAAATTAGCGCTATGTGTAAGATTTCCAAACAGTCATGTTTGCGAAATCTATAAAATTTCATTTATAAATTTCCAGATAGCCAAAATCATGCAAAAATGAAGATAGCCCAAAAAAGTTAAAAGGATCAAACTGTACCAAATCCTTAATTTCTTATTCTTTTCGATGTCAATCCTGTTACCTTAGAAGAAGAAACATTTCAATATATACACATATATGTATGCTTGTGTAGGTGAATATATGTATGGCGCATTAACGCATAACATTGTAAAAGAACATTGGTATGAGGTAGTGACAGTAGTGATAGATGCAAGGAAATATCAGAAAGAATTTGACGGCAGTTAAATTATAAATATCGAATTTCGTATTTATATAACAGCATTGCAGTCTCATTTCTTCAATCTTTTGAAAATATAGCATAATCTTTTTTCCGTCATTATATTGATGGTATTGATCAACGATTTATAACTTAGTAAGTATTTCAAGCAAAACGAAATGATCCTTACAATGAAGCAAAAACACACATACATATGTGAATATTTCATCCCATTTTTCAATCAATAACTTATTTGTTTGATGAAAATAGGGTGTTCAACATATTTTGAAATACGTGATGAAAATGCAAAACATATATTAAGTGGAACTGACAAGATAGGATGAAAATTTGGAAAGCAAGATAAAAAAGGTAAGGGGGAATGCGGGAAAGCGAGAATCATGAGTCGAATTTCGAATTATAAAAGGAAAAATAAAAGTCCAAAATCTATTGTTTCAGTATTTAACAAGAAAATACAATTCACCCTCTACCATTTCTTTGTGTAACAATAAAGGCTTTTGATTTCTATTGAATCACTCCATCATCTCTTCCTTCCTTCGATAAATCTTTCGGTATGATATATAAAAGCAAAAAACATAAAAAAGACTGTCAATAGCAAAAATTGTGTTTCAAATCCTGCAAAAGCAAAAAAATCTTATGATCAACCAAAGTTAAATGAAGGTTGTTGTAGACTTCTAATTAAAGCACAAGCAGTTACTTCTTCACATTCTTCTTTTAAGGAAGGAAGAGAATCAAAATAAGATTTGAAAAAAAGATTTATTTAAAGAAAAATAAATGAATAGACCCCAAAACGAAATACCCAGAAGAAGCAAAGAAATTCACAATGAAACGAGAATGAAAAAATATTAAAAACAAAAGTAGTTTGTTTCTTCCTAAACAAGTCTAAAATTTTGAAACACTGAAATAAATACCACAACCGCAAAACACATAATAAATATTAAACAAACAAGCAATAAACAATAAAAATTCTTTAAATAGTAAAACCTGTATTTTGAGGTAACAAAAGAATGTTTTATCTAACCTTTCTGTGAGAAGTAAAACAGAATTTTCGCCAACACTTTTTCTGATATTTAATGTAAAGAAGTTTTGACAATATGTTCAACATGGAAGGTTAATTTAGCAATATCTCCAAGAACTTCACATCAAATGCGCCAATAGAAAAAACTTCCCAAAAAAGACTTTTAATTGAAGTATAACCTTTACCTTCTCTTCGGTGATAATAAAAGGAATAATTATCTTCCTCCACCCTGTGAAAAGGCAGATTTTTGTCTGCAAAACTGTGTCACGAAATGCTCAAAATGTAACAGGTACGGCCTAATAATCACGACTGTGCTCTTTAACATACATAATCGACTGACTCAGTAATATAGCTTCAGCTCAAAAATCCCATTTTGAGAAACATTCATAATCTGAGAAACAATGTAATCTCGAAAATCTCGTATTGAAAAGTCATTTTTTCCTTGCTTTTTTTCCATACTGTTATTGCTGTTCCCTTTGTCCTTACTGCAGTTGTAATTTGACGAGAAATTATGCAAAATTAGTACAAATAACATTGGTAATAAATTTTCAAATTCTTTTTTCTTCTTCCTTTGCAAAATGTCATTTATTGAACGTTTAACTGAAATGAAGTGGTTGTTTGCTTTTGAAGAAATTGAAAAGTTCTTTTCACCAATGAAGTGTCTCACTTTATTTCTTCGTCTTCTTCTGATTATTTTTATTCTCAACACAACAACGATTATTTCCAGTGAACAGCGTTTGTTTGAGAAAAATCTCAATTTTTATATTGAAATTATCAAATATCTCTTTTTCGTAATTTTTTCACCGCTACAGCGATCATTACTCATTGTTGTTTTAACTGCTCATAATTGTCGAGTGAGGATATTAAAGTTTAAAGAAAAAATTTGTTTTCTTTTTTTAGCAATTGACATAATTATAGCTTGACATTTTACTGAGAATTACAAACGAACTGATTTTCAGCTAAACTTCATTTCTGCCTTCATTGATTGCTTATCATTTCATCAATATTATCTCAAATAATATTGATTACTTCTGTTTATTTTATTATATAATTGAGAACATAATGATTTGTAATGGAAATTTGAAATCACTGTCGATTACCATAACACTAGAAGATGGAATTAATTTGTTGTGAATTAATAATTCATATAAAACATAGTTTCTTGAAACTAAATTTCACATATGTTTTATTAAAAATAAAAATTTTGTTGATTTTTTAGAGAAAGCAGAAGAAAGCGTTTCATGTACCGAACTATTTAGCTCATTTCGTTATAATGGTATGAAATTATAAGTTTAAAATCATTCCTTTCAATTTCACGCTTCTCTCGACATCTTATTATTTGATGTAATTAATGATATTTGCTATAAAATAAAATCATTTACAGAAATAGGATATTGTTACTATTGGATTACAATGGATTTCAGTGGTACAGTAAACTATGGTTCGAACAATTACGGAAAATCGAGCAACGTTGAGCATTTACTACGAGCTTGTTCAGATTTAGAATATGCTGATAAATTGTACGGTATCACTTATGGCAGTGAGGGATTTCCGGTCATTTTCAACAATACAATCAATAATTTAGAGTAAGTTAGTATCAGCTGATCATTTTAAAAAATAAAATTAACAAATTTACGTTTGATAATTAATTCATCGTCGATATTATATTGGACAATTAAAAAGTAGAGCACTTTCGATAAATTAGGAAGCTATTCGCCTAACAGATATCCTAATTTGATGTTAGGATTCGAATCAGTTTCTGATTGATTACTTTACTGATGCTAAATCATCATCACTTATATCACTTTACTTAGAATTTCTAAGTTTAGCAACGTCAGCAGGTTTGAATTGAATTGAACTTGAATTACTGTGATTTTTTTGTTTTAAGTGACAGGTGACAAATCATTTTATATTATTATTATTAGAAAGAAAAAGGTAAATATTAGCATCAAAAAGTTCTAAATATGCAATAAAATTATTAGTAGTCTTTTGGTATTAAAAATTTAAAAGTTGCCAATAGCAATTTGACTGTAAGCAATCCTTCATTTTTTTAATTGCAACAACGAATTTTATGCCTAATAAAATTCATATATTTTAAATTCTTCTCAAAATTTATGTTATTTTATGAAGTGAAATTGCAGTGAGAAGAAAATATTGCGCAACGTTGATGTGATATTTTTTTGCGTTAAAAGTAGTTGGAAGGAAAAGAATGAAGCTACACTTTCCATAAGCAGTTTATTTTATCACAAATTATTAGCTCATCATCGACAGGGAATGCTAGCACCAAAGGAAAGCACGAGAATTCAGAGAGAGTGTGTCGATCAGGTTTAGGAATTTTTTTTCCATATACTTTTAAATATTTAATGCTAATGTATTGCAGAATAATCAATCAAATAATCCAAAGAGATTGCCGCTCAGGTAAGGCAAAAATTTTGAAAACATTTCAATCATTGAATAATATTAAAATCGTAGAGCCTAGTTGGTGATTCATGCGTTGCAATCATTGAAGGAAGAGTGGGCTTTATGCCGCATTTCAAGGTTGGATTATTCCGAATGTCTGATTTAGCGCAATTTGAAGCATCAGATATTATTAAAAACTGCGTATGTGTTAGATATATTTTTTATGAATTTTACGACAGGATCTCAAAATTCTTTCTTAGGGTTTATCACTGCTTGCTTTAAACTCTTTTGAAATTTGGACTCAAACTAGTATTCCACATATTTTTATAATCAGTTAACCAGAGTTCACATCCATTTAAAAAAGACTGAATTACAAACTAGCAATGATCGATAAAAACGATATTGAGCAAAATCTCAAGCGCATGATCGCAAAATACTCAAACTCTTCCAATGGAATAATATAAAAGTTTATGCAACCCTTCATTCTAACACAATGATAACGAAAAAAATACAATAAAACTGACATAGGAAAAATATTCTTTAATTAAAAAGAAAAATAACAATTGTTTCTAAATGGAAATGAGATACATGCGTACCATTCCAGTACATTTGTGACAATCTCAAAAAAACCGATAACGAAACGACAATGAAAAAGAACAGTGTCCCCACAAACCAGTGCAGTATCACCACAAACCAAAATGATTCCTTCTACTTTACCACATTCTCTTTCACTGAGCTTTTCTGCGTGTAGCTTTACATTTTTTAAAAAGTACAGACCATTTTCCCATCAACGAATCGTCATTATCTAAGTTAAGCCTAACTTTCTCGGCCGATCACATAGATACCAAACAGTATAGTATAAAAAGAAGGCCAAAAGTGAAAGTTTACATAAGAGGTAAATGAAGTTGGTTTCAAGAAAGGAACAGCATGAAACTGAACAGTTTGGTCCGCGCTTGGCGAAATTACAGCTGCACGATATTCGGACGCCACTCCCGGATAGTGAAAACGCTGTCGTTCGTTTTCGTTTTCACGATTAAGTGGACCAAAATCACGTGTCTTTTGAGGGAGAAATTCTATGGTTGAAAAAACAGCTGCCAAAACAATAATTAAAACAGAAAAAGGGGGATTTAATTACCTCAGGAAGATACTCCCCTTCAAACATTTTCGTATTATAAAAATTCAAACTTATGTAATGTTTCACAGTAAGGGAAATTAATCTTTGATTTGCCGTATCGCTTGCCGCAAGTGACTGAAATAAAATAATCTACCTGTAACAAAGATGCCATGTGTTTTCCGAGCAAAATATAGTATTTTCAATTCATGTGTATCATATATACATATATATATATATATACCGACACCTCCATCCATTGTCTCGACGGCAAAGAAATTACCACACTCGCTAACAGCCAGAGATGATATTGTCTGTAACAATTTCAGTGCGAAGTAACTGTACGTCAAAACTCTTCAAAATCATTCAGTTGACTATGATTTAATTTAAAAAATCATCCCACACTGCCCATATTGGCAGAAATAAAGGTGCACAAAACTGAGATGGAAATCACACACCTTCGAGAAGTGATAATAAAATAGATCTAGATAATGACCAACTAAAAAATTAAACAACCTCTCTACATGCTTCTCGAACAAGTATTGATCGACAGAGATTTCGTTCATTATTAAATGCCCACAATACAACATGTGATACAGCTTTCTCTGTAAGTCGAATTTGGTTGTAAGTTGCCAAAAATATAGTGTTCTTAGAACCAAGAACCGTAAAGCGCACTGATCGAACCTGAGCTTCTTTTCATTGAGCAAATTTTAAAGTAAGTATTTAAGGTGAAAAGTGAAAAGTATTTAAGCGCTCTCAAATAAGTCTTAAATTTGCATCCAAAAGCTTGCCAACTCAACGTACTGTTTAAAACTTTGGCTCATTAAAAAAATTCGCATGCAAAATTTTTGCAAGTTTCGTGTAATCACTTTTGACAAACATTCAAGCTGTGCCATATGTCTATTTTTTTTTCAAATCTACATTAAAGAAAATACGAAAACCACTCACTTTAAATCCATCACCAATTTCTTTGGGCACTTGTAAGCTGCATATTTTTTTGCCATTTGCCGCATTCCAAATATATACAGTAGCATCGTGTCCCACACTGATGCAAAATCTTCCATCTGGTGAAACATCCAAATCATCCACATCCCCCTGATGAGCTTTAATTTTTATTAACGGGGTATGGTTGGAGTCAGAATCCTAAAAAACAAGAAGAATGTGCTACATATTTTTTTAAGATAAATCTATATAATTTTAATAGATATAAATTATAAGACTGCAAATGTTTAAAGAAAACCAAAAAGAGAAGCACAATAAAACTGCACCGAAACACTTACTTGTCTTAATTTCTCTACATCCCAAATACGTATACACCCGTCTGCGCCACCTGTATATAGCCGCTGAGGTTGCCTTTCAATACTCCTATCAAATCGTACGGTCTTCTACAGAAAATCCATTTCATTTTTCAAAAATTTACTCAAATAATTTAAAAATTTTGTGGCGGATCTTGTTTTTGTTTGAAAAATCGTCACGTTACCTGGTAAGCGTTACTCGATTTTTCATCTGAAATTATCCGAGATATTTTCTCAAAATTTAACCCCAG